>JAGVSP010001277.1:0-45676 GCA_022494985.1 Micrasema minimum | reverse complement strand
AAGTTTTTCCCAACCAAACCCTTTTAAAATTTTTTTCCCCCCCTTTTCAGTTTTCAGTATAGAAAGTTTCTACAATATGAGAGTAATGGGTAATACTGACCATAAACCACTTGACTACCAGAGCCGGGGGCGGTAAAAAAGGCGAAATACTGTAAAATCAACACCATGGCTACTGCAAAAATATTAGCCGTGGATCGGAATTAAAACCAAATATTTATTTTATCGTTTCCGCATTCGCGGGATGGGCGAAATTTTATTACAAAATGGCGGATGAGCAGGAAAATAGTTCCGGGTCGAACCGAAAAATGGACGAATTTCCACTATCGTAACAACGCAGGCGAGCATATTTCTAGCACCCACCCGTATGAAATTAAAAGCAGGCTCCATTTGATACTGATTACGAACAAACAAAATGTAAAATGAAAGGTGTGTTTTTATGAAATTTGCTTCAAAATTTTCCCTTATCCATACCTGATAGTGAGTAAGGCACTGAATCGTTACACCAATGGAATTGTAATCATTTGTTATCAATCTTAGACGCTTCAGCCCCAGTCCAAGTAAAACACATCATGTTAGTGCAGTGTCTCTTAACGGGGGCGCCAGCACCCCCTTGTAGGCGTTTTTGAAGTCTGGCGGGCGTTTTTAAAAATTTTGCATTTAGGAGGCGCTGCAAAAATTCGAGAGGGCATTGTGTCAATATAGAAAATGTACCCTTTCACGCGCAAAATTTAAACTTGGCATAATACTCAATATCACGTTCTTTATATAAAACAAGGGCCCATTCAAAAAGGTTCAAAATATCACCTACGAGTGAAAGTTTTGTACGATCCGAGGCTCGACATTTTTTACGTATGTGTTCATTCGTTGATACGGAGCAAGACATACCTACCTGCAGACAGACATTTTAACTTCGTTTTTTGTAGGTGGCGGAGGGGGGGGGGGCATTGGATAATATTACTGATTCCGCCACGATGAGACTCTCTGGTAACTTCGTCCGAACGAGGATCGGAAAATGGAAGAGGACTTACCAGAGCTGGACTCAACAAGGGCGGGATATGAAGCTGAAAGACCACCGGAAGGGCGAAGTATCCTGGAATACCCTGGAACACCACGTCGAACTGGCACGGCGGGACACAAACGAGGGGGCACAGCACACTTTACTCACTTTTGGTCAAGGGGTTGGGAGTTGGAATCTGGGAAGCTTGGAGATGGATGACGAGTATCACGAGGGTATAACGAGGGTGGATAGAACGAAGAAAGATCAGGATCACGAGAAGGACGGATGTTGCAAGGTAGAGTAACGTTGCTGCGCTGAGCAAATATTGGAAACTGAATTTTTGTTGGATAACAGGTAACAAAACGGAATGGAATCCGGTGAAGGTAGAAATACATTTTGAGAGGAATTCGAACTACTATACCAGAGAGTATCAATGATGGCCAAACCACTGTCGAAAAACCAACTCAAATGTGGATATACTTCTGTACAAACTCAATATATGTAGTAGTTTCAAAAAATTTTGACTATGCACCATATAATTCACACCACTTCGGTCTTTCTGGGCCACCCTGTACCTAAACCTTTTATGACAAAAAGTAGTTTTCTATTTAAGTTTGAGTTATTTTAATATTTTATTTATTTATATAACTTTTGTTACAAATAGTGGCGTACATTAGCGGGCTTATTGCCTAGTTGGCAATTTCTTCCAACAAACAAAAATATACCTGTTATCATTCTGCGGCATCTATAGTCTTCATATTTTCACCCATTTATGTAGGCACCTGTTTATTTTTTCGAATAGTTGAGATTCGACCAAATTATGATTAATTTGATGATTCAATTTTACACACGAAGAAGTAAATACAATACTGTTTAATTTATAGGAATTTAAATAGAGAATATGGAATAAAGGAATAATACTAATTTAAAAAATACTTGAACAATACAAACCTAGGTTCAAGAAATCTGATAAAAAAATTTATTATATTTTCACAATCTCCCAAGTTAGTGGAATGAGGAAGAGAATTTTATTAAATAATGTGAATCACTTTATTCTACTGGGTGAGGCATTTAACGGGAGTTTTATCTAACGAATCTTAACTGCCGCAAATAAAGCCCGTTGAGTGACAGCCGATCGTAAATTATACAAGAAAATACGAAGTATCCTTCAAAATTCCTTTGATTCAATGAATATTGAATACATTCTTGAATTTCGAAAAATGAAATAAGACCCTAAAAGAGATATCAATTTTATTTATTTGGCCATCAGTGATACTAAATTTTATATATAAAACAAAAAATGAAAGAAATGTACAAAAATATGCAGTTCACATATATTTTTTTATACATACAGTATAATATATATAATATATAATAACAGTAGTAATATGCAGTTCACATATATTTCCTTATAATATTAAGTATTTTTTGAAAAATCTTTGTGGCTCTCAATAAATCCGGAGTGTCATTTTGAAAACACCAAAATTTCCTACGGTGTCGTCAGGTGCAGCCTTATAGTAATTGGATAACTTATTTAGCGCCTTTTTTATGAAAAATCACCTCAAGGCCGCTATCTGCCACTCTCTATAGGAATAAATTTATTCTCCTTTTAAAATACTAATTTGTCCCAGTAGAGATGTAGGTATCAACTGAGTAAATAGGAAATCGTGCTAAATTCTCAGAGCGGTACTATTAAGTAAATTACACATTTTACTAAAAACGCAATCTCTTTGCCCCATTAAAAGTTTGGAGCGGCCATTATTCAGATAAAGCTCTAAACAAACGCATAAATGGATTATCTCATTATTTAAGCACAGATGTTGTTAATTATTCAAAACTCCAAGGAGATCTGTGTTAACTGGATTTGAATATTCATGTCCGCAAGTACGTTATATCCCGGGTTCGTGGGTGAATAAGCAGAACGGAAAACTCAGGAGCAAATGAAAATAAATTAACTTTGTCTCATCGTTCTTAGTTATGGCTATTTGTTAGTGGATAGTGGAGAGTTTTAGACACTCTGGAAAAATTCAAGCTTACTTTAAAGTGGCCGCTAAACTAGGTGTTTTTTGTAAGTATCCCGGGTGCAGAAAAAATACTTTGAAATTCGATATTATTTAAGTGATTGAGTTTATTAAGATAAAATTACAGAAAAAAATCTTTCGTTTCCCGCTGATGTTCGTACTATTTTTTTATGATTACAGATTTTTTTAAAGATAAAGATAATAAATAATTAATAATTAATAAATAGTAATAATGCCAGTGTGCCGGGATGTAGAAGCCGCGGAAGGCCGAGAAAGACATGGCATGACCAAGTACGTCAAGTAATTGTGGTCATGTGAAAAGTCGGAACAATCGGCGTATGTGCATGAGAAGATGTATGAATGTAGAGGAAGCAAAGGAAGTCTGTCAGGACAGAGTGGTATGGCGTTCTATCGTCTCTGCCTACCCCTACGGGGAAATGGCGTGATGGTTAGTTAGTTAGTTAGTTAGTTTAGTTAAAAATAATTATTAATATTGACACTGTCTTAAATTTAAATATGTTGGGAAATACAGCAAGCCGCGGACTAAAAATAAATGTGTCTCCTGAATAATATTTTAAAGATGAGATTAAGAGTTGTATGGCGTTCTATTCTCTTTGCCTACCCCTTCGGGTAAATGGCGTGACGCTTAGTTAGTTAGTTAGATGAGGATTTTTGGTTCTCAGAATGGTGTATTGTGTTTTTTTTATGAAAAAAAAGTTCTTCATTACCCCCTGCATAAGTGATAAAAAACATTATAGCTATATAGAAATCGCCTGCCACATTTTAGGATATGTGTAGCTTTTAGCGTTTAAACTGGGTAACATATTTAGTTAATTTAAACAACGTTACATAGAAAACGCAATGAGAGAAACAATAAAAAAAAACTTTTTCTGAATTGTTCAAAAAAATTCATATGAGCAATATTGTTAAAAAACCTTCTTGTGAACAATTTACTATTTGTCGCTTAAGTTGTTCTGCCGATTATGCCTCGATTAAAATTATTCAAAAAACCTATTATACCTATAAGAAGATACGACCAATGGTACTTGTGACCACTTTTACCAGAAGCTGGTAGATCCCAACCAATTAGAGCTCTATTTCAAGAACTCTGATTAGTTGTTTCAAGTATTGTATCAACGGTTCTCTAGGGGCATAGCATTGTGTACTTCTTCGAAAAATTTTATGGAAAATGTTCTTAAGGCTATTCTCAACACTTATATATTTCTTTGGTCTAGAGATAAGTACAATAACACAATATTGTAGTAAAAGTAAGTAGCAAGTTACTCGACGAATGGCGAAAGTACTCCAGCTAAAAACTTCAGTAATATAACTCCGTATCAATCAAACTCCAGGGACGAAATGAAGTCGAATCCATATAAATATTTCACTTCAGGAACCTCATACTTCAGATAATCGACTTCAAAATCGGGAGAAAATCACCGAAATTAATAAATGTTGAAAATATTATTAAATGTCAATATATTATTAAAGTTTCCATAAGAAATCAAACAACTCAAACAAGAGCTTTTGCGAGTAGCCAAGAGTCATCTTATTTGCACCAAATAATGCATAGGGTGCTGCATTCGTACACGAAGCGCGGTGAATCTTAACAATGATTTTTTTCTGGAATATAGAAATATTAATTTTGCTCAGAATTTTTTTCTTTTAATTTTTTTTTACTACCACTACTTTCCTTATCCGCACCCAATGGTGCATAGGGCACTGCATGGTACACCAAGTGCAGTGTATATTGATAATTTTGTTACAGGAAGGTAAGGTGATCAGTCATTAGCTTCAGATCTTTTGTGGATAAAAATTACTTTTAACCTACTACGGGCGACAACAGGAAAAGTTTTAACTCGAGTTGTTTTTATAATTTTGTATTTGATTTATTTATTTACATTTAAAAAATAAGTATTAAAAAATGTTTTAATACACACACACACTGGAGTGCACCATTTTTTAAATATTTTTTTTCATGTGTAAACAATTTTAATTGTTGGTGTTCAGTGCTACCAATCCACAAGAAGTATTTGGTAGATGACAAAATCCTTCGTAATTCAAGAATAAAGTCCCAGGTAAGCTAAGTTATATCATCTGCGCTATCACTTAGTTCTGAGCTGTCATTTATCACAATCCTACCCGAGCAACCACAACCTCCTTCTTCAACCCTCAACTTTCTGCTAGTGATGTTCGGAACCAGTTATCGTAAGAAATCGAATTATTATATTTCGTGGTATTTCTTGAGGTTGCGAGTTTGGTCAATATGAAACATTTATTTGAATGTAAACATACACACAAAATTATTTAATGCATAAAACCTATGATACCTTTCACTGGCACAGAATCGCATCTTACATTTGCGTAACAAATGATCGAGATTCACTCGGGGCTTAGAGTCATAAAGGCAGAACTACGAAAAATGTTGTTTTGAATTATCAGCTTAAATGATAAGAAAATAAACGTTATTTTTGTGATAGGAATCTAACACTAGGGTCGACTTCCTCTCGCTAATAGAAAATTCGTTTTTGTACGTAACTCAAAACCGCATTTTGTAGTTTCCTCTTTACGACTTAAGCCCTCGCACTAGGCGTGTACAATATTTCAGGTCAGGCCCACGTCCCGTAGTTCGTACGAAAACAGCCTACACTTTATTAACAATGGACGTCGAGGATGACGTGAACCTGATGCCTTATAGAATTGACAAGCATGCATGATTATTTATATCATTATCAACAAATTACTAATTTAAATCGATCAGATGTTATCGTTAAATATTTTAATTATTACTACTCCTACTACTTTCCCTTATCCGCACCCAATGATGCATAGGACACTGCATCGGTACACCAAGTGCAGTGTTCATTGATCATTTTGTTACATGAAGGTTAAATGATCAGTCATTCGTATCAGTACCAGTCCAAGGTGTCACTCATGAAATATTAATATGAAAATCACATGTAAATAAATATTTCATGTTGACCCCTATGGGAGTTGAACCCACGACCTCATATACGGTAGCTTAATGCGCTACCACTATGCTCCGAGATGGACGAATCTATGATTATTATACTGTAATCAAATTTAAAAAAACAATTTAAAAATTTTTTTAAAAAACTATTGGTTGATTGGTGTAAAGTCGGTTTACGAACGATAATTTTACATGATAACGTCATAAGAAAACATTGTTGAAAAACAGCATACTTTTATGAATTGAATTGAATTGTTATTACTGAATTATCATTATTTTGTATCTTACAAAGCATGAGATAATTGAAAATTACATTTTTTTCCATAAATTATCATTTTTTTGCACTCGTTAATTTCACTTTCACTTTAAAGCTTGTGTTGCTGCTGCTGTCTCCATTCTACTCGGACGCATCGGCCGATGGAGAGGAAGAGAGATAGATGCGTCACAAACCGAACGCTTAGGCTGATCGTGCCTCTCTATCGCTTGTTCCGCGCTCTCGCTTGCACACTCGACACGTGACAATGGGTCATACTTTTTTGTGTGTGCAGCCGGCGTTCATAGATTTATTAGACGTTATCACGTCAAAAAAATAAAAATACATTATTTGTTATCCAACAGGGTACGCCCATCCCTATTTTCCACCCTCCCAAAGCTAGTAATATAATTTTATTGATGACCGAACCTCTCCGTCGTTTCTTTTCGTGCAGGTTCGGGATATTGAAAAATGCCGTCTCGCTCATTCATTTCACATCGCTGGATTGATTTATGGGGAAAAATCAAAGAAAACAATCTGGTGCAGTCTTTCAATACAATCGTGCAAGCGGTTTACAAGCGCCTTGAGTTATTGCATTTTGGATTTCTTCGGGAAAAGCGTATCTGATTTCTAAGGCATGATTGAAAACTAATCTCGAGCATTTTATTGGGAAATGTAAAGCATGCACAGTGGTTTATTTTTGCCATCGCATGTGGATTTAACATTGAACGAAAGTGTTATGTGAATAATATTATATTCCATCGTAAGTTTTATGGAAATTTTATGAAAAGTACAACTGTAAAAAGCTTGCATTGAACAAAAGCTGTTTTAATATCAAATATCTTACATATGGGTATGTTGTAAAAAGAAGTAATTTTGTTATATACGTACCTAGTGGAGCACTAAATCTACATATTATATAAGATTTTTATCGATTATTGATACTTCATTACAAAGCATGGAAATCAATCATATGCTCTAAAATAAAAGTCTTTTTCCAAAATAAAAATTAAGAAATATCTTGACTTATGTTCCATGTTATTTAAAAAGAGCACATAGAAAGTTTTTTTGGCAACCACATTAGATCAGGAGGGCGAATAACAGAGGAGAAGAACATTACAAACCTCCTGCTATAAGAAAAATCACATTTTTTTGTGATCTCTGTGAAATTGAACTCGGAACCTCCAAATCGTGAGTCCAGCGTCTTAGGCTTTCTACAAAAACCTTAAAGCAATAAAATTACCTTTTTTCTGTAGAGATGATAATTTTTTTATTTAATCGGAAAGATTCGATTAAAAGGTTTTTAAAAAAAAAAGTTTAATCGTCTTCTTCTTCTTTCACGCTCGCTCTTATGTGGAACCCGTGGAGACCCATCACCAGCCAGCTCTCTCAGCCTCCTCCCACGTCACCAGCCATTCAGCTCCGCCGAGTACATTCGTAGGATGATCATCGACGGTCTGCCAGGACTGCGTATATTCGTAACAGGGTCGATTACTCATAGGTTAATTTATATTGTTGCTTTAAAATGTAAATAAAACACAGCAACAACATGTTAACATGTCAAGCTATGAGTCAGTTTCAAAGGTACATGTATCTTCAAGGTGGAAATACGATTAAAAAGAAAGAGGCTATAAAATATTGAATGTTCACAACAAAAAGAAGACCAAAAAATATATATACAGACGATTAGTCATCGGACCGTGCTTTGTGTACTAATGACTTATGATTCCTCTCCATACTAAGATTTGTAAGTAGATAAAAAAAATTTAAACGCACTGTGAATATTAATTTAATGAGGTGCCATTGTGTGTTTTGGTGTAAATTATCGACACTCATTTCTATGTGTCATCATAAATATAATATATTTTAGCAAATTACTAAAATAACCATCAAAATTATTATTATTCGTTATGGTATCGCGTCATTATATTTGGATTTATGATTTCAATTCAAATTCATGAATCATATTAATATATTACTAGTTTAATAATTTAAACTGCTTTACGTATCATACAATTACTACTATCTATTGCTGTTACTACTTTTCCTTTATCATAAAAGTGCAGAGGATACTGCATTGGTACACCAAGTGCAGTATACCTCGATTATTTATTACATGGAGGTAAAATGACCAGTCGTACGCTTCACACCTAGTCCGATATATCATATATATATATATAAATAAAACAATAATTTTACAAAATAATCTTAACGCTATACCTCACCAATAAAAAAGACAAGCTCTTGTGCTTGGTGAGGGAGGTTACGCTAAAAGTACATAATATAAGTAATAATCATAGTAAAGTAAATATAGGTAGTATAAGGTATAATGGTAAGTGGTAAATATAAGTAGTACAATAAGGTAAAATATAAGTAGTAATCATTGTTAGGAAAATTAAAAAATAAATCTAAGTACTAGGATATGCAAAATAAACAATTAAGTTAGCAAAAGTTACTGTTTTTTAAAATAAATGTGTTTTTTTAGTTTAAATTTAAATTTCTTAAAGTCATTGATAATTTTTAGTTCATTGGGCAATTCATTAAAATACATGATTCCCTTATATAGGAAACTATTTTCGAAATGTTTTGTACGAAATTTTGGAATTTTTATATTATTTTGGTATCTCATTGATAGATTAGATTCAAAGTGTATGGCAAAATTTGAATATATTTATGTTAAAAACACATGAAATAAATACCATATATTGACCCCGTTGGGAATCGAGCCCGCTAGTTCATGCACGGTAGCCCAACGCGTTTACCACTAAACACGAGGGGGACGAAATAGTGTCTACTATCTGTTACGTATCAGTAAAAATGGTAAATAAATGTTCAATTCGCAGAATTTTAAATATGTGTTGAATAAATTTATAATTAAAAATAATTAAATCCAAAAAATAAAATACTTTCATTCTAGGAAATGCCTGAAAATTGAAAATATACTACATCAATGGGTATAATGCTTATTATTCCAATAATCATTTCTGGCATAAAGTCAGTCATTTGTAGTTCCAGTGTTTACCTGCTGGATGTACTCAAAACAGGTATTACGTAGATTCGAAATCCTTAGGTTTCGAATCCCACTCCACCACAACGTATTTCCTATTTTCTACAAAAGCTATATCTGACTATTTTTGCTTCGAAATATTATAAATCGTAATACCTATCTTATAAGAACTTTTTCAATTAATTTTTATAAACTGAGCAAAATTATTTTCACGGCTAATTAGTTAAACAATTGTCTTCCTAACCGGCAGTTAATTAAAATCTGTTTCTACTACTAATACTTAATAATAATAAAAAACTCACGGTGCTTACAAAACAAGGCAATGCGAATAATATTACAAAGAAATAGATATACCAAGATGAGATCCATGTTAAAAGAAACAAATATAAATATAGTCTCACAATTGATATTTATGAATGTAATGGTTTTTTGGATATAAAATTATAAACGGGTATTCCTCAAGAGAGTGGACAAAAAATTATATATTAATCAAAATCAACATGGCCATGAAACCCGAAATACAATTAGACTAAGGCTACCGTTTCGTAAAAAATCTAAGTCACAAAATTCGTTAATGTACCGAGCAGTGAAAATGTTTGAAGAAAATACCAAAAGAGAGATAAAAAGAAAAAAAAGTGTCTGTATTTAAGGCTAGGTTAAAGAAAATATATTGCAAGTAATATTAAATAATTATGTTTAAGGTTTTTTTATTTGCACAAAATAATAAAATGTTTATGTTAGGACATACGTAAAAAATTAGGTTTGTACTACTTTAAGATCAAATAAATAAATAAATAAATACTTTCCCTTATCTACACCCTAGAGTTCCTAGGGCACAGCATCAGTACACCAAGCACAGCGTATCTTGACAATTTATTACATGAAGGCAAGATGATCAGCTTTACGGTTTAGCGTAAGCCCTAAGTATCACATAAAAATATTTTTATTTGTCACAATCACATTGATATAAATATTTAATAACCCCATTTCATATTACTAACTAAAAAACAAACACGCAATTTCCCGAAAGGCAGAGAGGATAGAACGCCACACCACTCTGTCCTAGCACACTTTCCTTGCTTCCTCCATATTCATGTTTATTACTAATACTACTACTAATCTCCCTTATCAGCATCCATTGGTGCATAGGGCACTGCATTGATACACCAAGTGCAATAAAGATTTCGCATATAATTACTTTGTGTTTTTTTCTTTTTTTCCACATTCCAAAATTTTGAGCCACAAAATTCGGTAAAAAATCCCTATTGAAAATTTCTTGATCCCAATATAATAAACTACCCCGTGAAGTAAAAATAAATAAATCAATACATAGCAGAGCCCTTTAAAGATTTGTATTTAAATATGTTTTTTCAATGATAGTTATGATGTATAGGATTAAGATTGAATGTGTTAATTTTGTATCGTCTTTCTTATTCGTGTTTGATTGTGCAATATGTAATTAAAAATGTAAATAATACCGGTCCCAAAATGAGTTTTTTATAACTCCTGGGAATATGAACCGGGTTGTGGTCTAGTGGTAGATTCGAGGACTCCGGATTAGAATCTCTAGGTTCGATCCCACTTCAGCACAACTTGTTTCTGCTTTCTGACACAGTTATTTCCGACTATTTGAAAGCAGCCCCAAAACTGAAATATTTGAGTATATCATAAGAGCTCAAATGTTTCTTTTTTTATAAAAAAAATAATAATAAAAAAATAAAATAATACATGTATGTGTAAAAAAAAAAAGTATCTGAAACTAATGATCGAAAAAAACGTTTTCATACACAATAACAATAATACAACAATGCTGTAAGTGGTTTTAATTAATTGAATCAATCATCTAGCTAGCATGTAGTGTGTGTGAATCATCGTTATTAGCAAGCAACGAATGGCTACCGATTACTCACGTTTTCAGCAAACCGTTACCGACTCGTGATAGGTACCTACTGCTACCTGCTACCTTCTGCTTTTACGCTATTCGTAATAGTTAATAGTAAATAATAAATACCTCTTGTAGTGAGAACTAGTGATGTACATTACTTCTAGAAAATAATCGAATAACTGGTTGTCCGAAATTTTATTTTTGCCGGTTCTATATATTTTAAATATTATGAAACGTGTACGTCTGCGTCCGTCCCCATATTTAAAAAGCTACATCCATATATTTTTATTGTATAAACATGCAACAGATACATATATGTATACTATAGGACCAATTGCATTTTTTTTAAATGAATACTAACCTCACAAATAGTGAATCTTTAATTTGCTGAAAACAGTTTTTTTCTGACACACATCCAATAAACCTCAATACATTTTTCAATACTCAAATGCAATTATCTCGACTTGAAATTTTTTGGCGTGTATAGTTTCTGCAAAACATGGAATTGAAACTCAAGCTCTACATAATAATACTGAAAAAGATTTTTTTTTTTAAATTTAATTTACTTTTACTACTACTTCCGTATCCGCACCTAATGGTGTATAGGGGCACCGCATTGGTACACTAAGTGCAGTTCATCATTTGTTACATGAAAGCAAGATGATCAGTCTTACGCTTCCGTAATTTACAAGCGCATTTAAAGGAGAGTCCTTTCACTATCAGCAGGATCTTCAGATCAATTATATTTTTATAAAAAAAGCTTAGTAAAGTAAGTGTTATTCGTAAAAAATTTAAAATCCATGTTACCGATTGCGAGTCTAAATCATTCTGGGTTTTCCTTTGGTTGATAAGATTACCTTAAAAAAGTCTAGGGCCAAGTTAGGAAGTAAAATTATTTTTTTAACGTATTCATAATTGGAATAAATAAATAAATACAACAAAAAAATAGAAACCACGTTTTACAGAAATATTTATCCAAGCTATATATTTTTTTAGTTTAAGTAAATATTTTTAAGACTAACTCGTAACTAACAGGTGATTAGTTCTTTTGTGACAGTTTTTTAGTTATGCATTTTTTCGGCAATGTTTATAATATAAACAAAAAATTGTGTAATTTTGAACAAAATTTATATAACCTATTATTTCAATAGCAAACCTAAATACGGCAAAGCAAGCACTAATATCGAGCAATAATCGGCAGAGCAACGTAAGCGACAAATAGTGATTTGTACAGAAGTTTTTTCGTTCGTATTATCTTTTTTTAACAATTTGGAAAATGGGATTAATATGGATTGTTTTTTTAACGGTTTCTTGTATTGCATCCGTTATGTTGTTTTGCTGCTAATATTTTATGTCGGTTACATTGTTTAGCTCAACTGAATATGTTACACATGTCCTAAAATGTGGCTGGCGATGTTTTAATTATTTTTATTTTATTTTAGTTTTATTTACGGAAAAACAACAGTCTTAATTAGTACATTTTTCAAGAAAATTGCATATATATGTATAAGTCCAATTACAGTTTTTCACAAATATAAAACGAATGCTAAGTAAAACAACTTTAAAGGAAATAAAAAATTAGAAAAAAGAAAGAAAAAGATAAGAAAAAAAGAGATGCACTGCAGGGAAGGTAAGGGACGGTTAGGTTAGGGAAAAGGGAGAAGGATGGGAAAGATACAATTAATATGTAACATAATTATTATTTTTTGAATAAATAAATACATGTTATATCACTTTACAACTTCAAACAGTTTATTTTTATATGTTTTAAGTTTACTGTCAAAGATATTTAAGTGGGGGCAATATTTGTTGTTAACTACGACCTCCTTTGAGCGCTCGCGTGCCAGCTCCTAAAACATTTAATATAGGTACCAAATAATTGCAAGGTGGATGACGAATCTCTATCCGCTTTCTTTTAATAAGCGCTCCTGATTTTATGCACGGAAAACACTTGATTCTATTATTTGTGTATTTCTAATAATTTTATAGCAGCGATCTTAAGCAACCTCCTCCAATTCAACAAAAGTGTCGCTTACGTTGTTCTGCAGGTTATTGTTCGATATATTATAAATATATTATGGCTTCTTGCTTGTTCCGACTGACCTCCTTTGAGCGCTCGCGTGCCAGCTCCTAAACATTTAATATAGGTACCAAATAATTGCAAGGTGGATGACGAATCTCTATCCGCTTTCTTTTAATGAGCGCTACTGATATTATGCACGGAAAACACTTGATTCTATTATTTGTGTATTTCTAATAATTTTATAGCAGCGATCGTAAGCAATCTCTTCCGTACAAACATATTTGTATGGACTGGTCTATTGATTAAATTAGGATATCGTGTGTTTGCTTGCTTGGTTCATACGAGCCTATATTCAAGGGCTATAAAAAATATTTTAACAAAAATGTAAATTTTTTCATAATTCGCAAAACAATGGATATCGTCCAGTACAACATTAAATCGAATCGTGGCACCTAACCAGGGCCCAAGATAGCAGACTTCTGAGTTTTGAGAATAGGTGTCTTAGAAGAATTTTAGGTGTGCGGTGGTTTGACTTTGTAAGGTCACAGAGGTGAGGCAACGGACACAGCAACCCTTGGTATCTACTGTCGTCGGCGAAGGCGTTTTCGGCTGGCTAGGCCATATACTACGTATGCCTCCGAGAGCCTTAACCATGCTTGCCTATTTTACAAGGCATCAGGTTCTCGGCGTCATGGTCGTCCACTGTTGACAATTCGTCGGCAGTTTGCGTCAGAGCTGCGGGACGTGGACTTGACTTGGGAGGATGCACGGGAGCTGGCAGCCGATCTTTGGCCTGTGGGCAGTTTGTGGGATTCCATATGCTCCACATAGGGAGCGGATATGGTATGATGATGATGACAACATTAAATGGGCAGTAGTTAGCTTTTATTTTGCATAAAGGAAAATATTTTTACACTAATTTGACTCGATGAGTGTGTAGAACTAATTGTATTAAAAAATGAGGAAAACAATAAAACTTATATTCAAAATACAACCACCTACAGTAAAAATTATTTCAAAATAACGACTCAGTTCTAAATTGTATGATTTGTGTTACAACTGATCTTCAAAATAGAAAAGCCGCCTACATTAAAAATATTTTATAAATTACGGCACGCTATTTCTATTTTTCTTTAAGTTGTTATGACTAAGAGTAGAAGTCAAACAAAGTATTCAGAACTGTAATTTTTGCATGACAAATAAAAATTCATATTTTATATGAAATTACAAAAAAAAAAAACTGTAATTAAGATGAATCACGTCCCTAATCCGCATAGGGCACCGCTCTGGTACACTTGATTAATTCAATTAATATTGCATGAAGGGAAGATGAACATTTTTTTTAAAAGTCATTACACCACACCTAAAGGTGCATAGGGCCCTGTACACCAATGCATCGTATTTTAAAAAAATAAAAAAATTACTTTACTAAAGTAGGACGATAAACCTTTCTCTTCAGAACTATCCCAAGGTACAATATATGAAATATTATAGTAAAAAACCAAACATTGATAAAAATTTTTGCGGGAATCTAACCCGTGCCCTCATGCATAATAGCCCAACGCGCTAACCACGACACCACGATGCGAACAAGTAATAGTTAAATTAGATTATTATTGATATCTCAACAGAGACAGAGAAACTCTGGAAGCAAATTTGGGTTATCTGGGCGTTTACAGGGCTTATGACCTGTCATTGGCTGGGTTGAGTGGCCACTTGATTAACTGCAACATTCCCCATTCAGCCTATTATCTGATAACCATATATATGACAAAAAACTGATTTGACCACTGATAAAACTTCACCATATCCACAGTCAACATTCGGAATGCGTCCGCGCACTTTACACACAAATTTGATACAGATTCTTTGATCCATTTTTTGGAATAGGCAAAAATCGAAGACGAAAAACACATCCAAGCAAAACAGCTGTCAAAAATTAACTAAACATTCAAAATGTCCGACCTTGTCAGCATAAGTAAGGGACGTGAGTACCAACATAACGCTACAAAAAAATCCAAAATCAAATATACGTAGCCCGCGGAAATTCAAAATTCGCGATACTTTTTGAACAGACTGCGTATATTGAACTTGTCTACGTCGTTCCGCACTACCGAAATTTTCTATGCTGGTGTCATCTGTTAAGAAGATTGTTAAGCGTTTTTGGCAATTATCTCTATTAGTGTAAGTAAGGCTCTACTGAACTTTATTACTTACTAGAAGACGTTTGCTTTATATTTTTAACCAGTATTTTTTTTATAATCCAATAATTTGTCAACAAGTAATTGTGTACATTTAAAAATGTTGTTAAATTAGATTATTTTTAGATTGTTATTGAAAGAATTAAGAAATTTTCTTTCAAAGAATGCTACACCACACATATCCAAAGTCGATTGCATAATGTATAGTACAGTATGTTAAGAAAGTACTGGTATCCATTGTTAACGTCAGAATACAGTGATCTGGCTACATAATAATATAGCGCAGTTGCATTGTATGGCGGAGTTAACAAATGATTCCTTGGACTGGAACTAAACGCTTGTCAAAAGTTGACACTGAAAAGTCTGAATCGATTGTTCACAGATTGACATTATGATCATCATAAATATCGTGGTTTATGATGCAGTGGAGTGAAACCATATGGGACGTGAAACATACATATAACATAATGTTTGTGTAGTTTATTATTCATCTTAGTAGCTACAATGCTTTTTAGGTGGTGATTTATATCTGAGGTACGATTTTTTTTTTTTTAATTATTGTTTTTATTATTTTCGAAATTAATTTTTAAAATATCGCTATCGCGATTTCTCGCCAAGTTTTTATGTAAGTACTAAGCCACTTCTCTGCTTCTTAACATCTAGGTACTATATATTCAGTGCGACCCTTTTTGTGCGCTTAGGAGATGGGTGCTTTTAAAGCATCCATTTGCGGTCAATTCGTTTTTGTAAGATCTGTTTTTAAATATTTTTTGAATTTAAAATAATTTTATTTTTCGCGGATTTAAAAAAAATATTTATTACTATTCACATTTAAAAAAAAGAAATAGAAAAATACAGGACATTTCCCTATTTACTGTTTTAGCAATATTTGGTTCATTTTTAAACATATTTTATTTTGAGGGCTTTTTTAATAAGTAACCATTTAAATACTAACCATTTTTTTCTACACAAACATTTGATTATAGGTAAAGGTTTTTATATTAAGTATGTAATAAGACGAAATGCAGAATATAGTTTTTATTACCTTTTTATTTAAAAAATTAAAATTAATATGGAAATTTAAAAAAATACATCATTGTAAATTTGAAGAAAATGTTTGCTATCCCTAGCCACGAAATAATTTATCTAGTCAGTCCTAATCCCACATACAATAAGGCCCTATGCACAATACTAGTGATTGTATTACTGCGCCTTTATCATTTTCTATTACCAAATATTACACATGATAATTCAGAATACATATTATCTGGACCGACCACATTATGTTCTTCATTGTGCGCATATTACTCAACTCTCATCCACTGTGGACCAAGATACATATAAATTAAATTAACCTTGCATTCGTATGGTGTATTCTTTTCCTTATCAGAGAGTAATAAGAAGAATATGTATTATTTCAATTAATAGTAAAATAGTGAATGTCTCTCTTCATTCCATTGGTCGTGGAGACTTCTTTCTCCTCCCTATGATGAATACATTGAAAAGTTTACGGATGCATTGTTGACTAATGTTATGAATTTTAAAAGAACGTCCAAAAGTGTGCCTGGATGTAGAATTCGAGGCCAAATTGCATAATTGTGTACAAAAACTGCGAGTACTCTAATGTGGACATTTGTGATAAGTCGGAATAATCAACGTGCGTGCATGAGAAGATGTATGAATGCAGAGGAAGCAAGGAACGTAAGCCAGGAAGACGTTCTATCGTATCTTCAGGCGTTATGGTTAGTTAGTTACCTTGTTTTAATATCAATTTGTATGTTAAGTCATGCTTAGTGAAATTTTGGAGTATTGACAAGTGCAGAACGCAACAAAACATGAACACTCGCTTTGCCTCAAATATAAATGATTTACTTCCTAAAAGAAAAATAACGACTTCTCCAAATACAGGGTCGGTGTCGTTAGTTGGATAAGTCTAATGGGTCGTGTATATTATATTGAAAATGCCTGCAAAAATATAGCTATGTAATTATAAATTGTTTGGTATGCAAAAATATTGTTTTGTAAATTCTAAATTTGTGAAATCCAAACTTGGTTCTATTATACTAATTATGTAAATATTTAATTATGTTTAGTACTACAATGTGTTATGTATAATACTACAATGCCCTGACTCGACACGGACTATCTAGTGAGTCGGGGCCAGATCATTGGCATGGGTCTCTACTGATTGAGTCGCCATCCCATTATTGTGATTATTTTAAATGTGAAATGTAATAAAAAAAAAAATTTTTTAAATGTCGGAAACAGCAGTGTATAAAAAAACATACAATAATTCATAAAAAATATTAGGATTTTAACTAAAAAATCCTAAATAACATATCTTTTTACTAAAAGCTCTATATTTATTAAATGCAATATGTTTTTTTGCTACATATATGAACTACCAGAAAATGCATCAAAGTTTAGGTATAACTTGTCACCTTTTTTTATACATACACATTACACATATCCATTTTTTTTTCTATACTTCTACCCTTTCTCACATTATTTTTATTTGAATATATACACAAAACTATTTAATAAAATTATTTATTTATGTATACATGATGACTAATGCTGCCGTGAAAATCAATTTTACGGTCTAGAACATGAAATCGTATTAAATGTTAGCATTTTAAACGAAAGTATTCATGTAGCTTAGTTTACGGTACTCAAAACAAGAGTCGTGCAATTCTTTGTAAAAATTTAAAAATAAATCAAATCGAAGTTTGTGTTTGGATATGGTATATTATGAATATAGTAAATATTTGAGGTATGGCAGTATAGTTTTTTATTTATTGAAACAATGCCTACTTAACTGATGTTTAAATAATTCATAGCATTGTCTTCTATTGTCTTTTTACCCTCGTTAGCTAAGCAGAGAAGAATTTCTTCATATTTCCAGCTTAAATTTACCTTACTTTTTTTATATTTACTTATTTTAAAAGTAAATCAGCCATGGAAAATTACTGACAATACAAACTGTTTTTGTTAAATAAATTGATCTTTAAAATCCTTCCGAGCCACTTTTTGCAGCTTGTTGGCAGCGATCAAATTATACATCACAAAAAATCTATGTACCTTGAAAATTTACAATACTCACAAAAAATATTAACAAAGTCTTAAAACTAAAATTTTGTGACTTTTTTTTTGTCTCATGAATGTATTGTATTATTGTATTCCATATTGTTTTGTATTCTGAAGTCACGAACCACAGTTTAAAAAATCTTTTCCCCACCAAATTCCGATAAATGACCGTTTCACAATAACCGTGCTGGCGACTCACCCGGCCAATGATTCACGCTTCACACAGTGAAAACTTACATACATTCTACATACTAAAGTACCTGTAAAGTATTAACAGTTCCTTATTGAGTACGTTGGGACCACTCGGACACATATAATCAGTAGTACCTACCATTTACCAATGTAACACAATTAGTGGTCCTTATCGGGACCACACGTCTACCTGTCTACTTATGACCTAAGGCTCTCCACTTCCGAATGGGGTGACTAATCCATGCAGCTGCGGTCTAGAGTCTAGACTCTGACTGACATACATCGACAGAGAGAAAAGAGTTGCATTTTTATGAGTCGTCATCATTTTCACTCGGATCATTTGTGATTTGAAAAAGGGCGATTCAGTGTTTTTTTTTTCATAAACGCTGAATTCAGATTTTTTGGCGAAGCATATTTTTTTAAATTTGGTTTTAGTAGACTACGCCGAGAACTTAAATAAAAAATCGACAAAGATCTTCATACATTTCCGTTAAGGGGCGTACCGAGGCTAGAAAAAAAATCGTAATTTGCCAATAGTTTTTGATGGGATCAAGTTAGTAGCACGCGGACGCACACAAATGTGGCCCCAAATATATTTTTTTTAACCGAAAAACAAGATTTTAAAATATTTACTAGCATGGTTAATGGTTATTCCTCAGAATTTGATTATTGTTATTATTGAAGCCATTACTTTTATTTAACTTAGGCTTTTAGTAACATATCGTGAAAAAAAAAATTATTCCAAAGGTGAGGCCTTCCCGCTATTTTTATAGAAATAATTAATTTAAATAAAATTGGTTTCGGTATTTTCAGAGAAAACAGAATTTTTCGAAGGGGCAGTCGAAAAAGCCGGAGTGTCGTTTATTACCAAAATTACTAACGCTAGCCTTAAGTGCAGTCCTAACACGAGTTGCAATTCATGACCGCTTGTACATTTGAATATTATCAGTGGCTCTAATTACGGTCACTAAACTTGTCTACCTGTAAATCAACACTTCCGAATAGGATGACTAATTCGAGCAGACACGGTCTAGTAAATCTGAGATGAGAGAAAGAAAAATGTTGCATATTGTGATGATTCACCTCTGTTTACTATTATAAATGTAAATCTGAGGCGCTAACAGAGATACAGAGGATGAGTAATATTACGTTGATATGGTATTCATAAGACATAATATGAACACCTTTTCATATTTTTTAAATAATAAAAGTATACTACTTACTGAAATATTTATTCAGCTGTAAAACTGTTGTTCATTACGCACCATACCTAAGATTATTTTCATATATCCTTTTTATATGGCTTTTTCAGGACGAGTCATCGAAATGGTCGAGAGCTACAAATACCTGGGAGCGTACATGACAAAAAATAGCAGATTTCAAAAAGAACTGGGAGTGCGGGAGTATGAGCTGTTATGAGCTTTAAAGCTTTTATTTTAAGCTTTAAGGCTTCTTTTATAAGCTTTAAGGCCTTCATCATCAGCTTAAAGGCTACATTATTTACTTGGCGGCTATCATCATGAACTTAAAGTCATTCATTATGTTCTTCATGGCTATAACATTATGATCTTTAAGATTTTGATTTTAAGCTTTCTAAAGGCTTAAGGCTTTTACCACTAGCTTTAAAGCTATCATTTTGGACGTCATGGCTTTCATCATAAACATTCATTCTTCTTGGAGGCTTTTCATGTGACCTTTTAGGTTTCCTGTTAGTCAATTTTGAAGTCAATCTTGCTTCTTGGATTATGAAAAAGCGTTTGATAGACCGCACAGACCAACACTCGGAAAATAATGGAAGCTTAAGGGGTGCCTCTGAAACTTATCGGACTAATAAAGGCTCTTCACTCAGCGAATGCCGAATAAAAATTTACGATGTTGTCTCAAGGCAATCGTCCTTGCCCCATTTCTGTTTATAATCCTCACGGATTTTTTCTTGAGGATGTCAATTCGGCCACATCCGGAATATCCATCTCCTCCTCCCAAAAGCTCCGCGACCTGGAGTACGCTGTAACTGTATCAAAGATCATGGTGTAACTTAACAACTTGCCGTGCTTTTTATGAGGACTAGTCTATTGCTAAATCCATAGATATGACAAGATGTAGAAAAAGAGTTGAAGAGAGAAATTTATACAGTAGGTTAAGATAGGTTGGGTTTAATAAAATAATTTAAATCAAATGGCTATTTTTTGAAATTTATACAGTAGGTTAATGATAGGTTAGGTTAAATAAAAGAATTTTAAATCAAATAGATTTTTAAAAGCGAAATTTGACAATACATAATGAAGGCGTAACAACAGGAGGATGGCCTGATGCTATTAGTCATTAGTGGGAACTACTGGGTGATATTAATTTTATGAAATGAAACACACTTTTGTTTTTAACCACTTTTTTTTTTAAATGCCAACCGGTTTCGGAGATACTACTCCTTCTTCAGGGCTTTGTATAATAATACATTAAAATTAAGGAATAAGTCGCTAACTAATTAAGGAATAAGTTGTAACTGGAACATTCACAGGTGTAAATGTTCCAGTTCTAGAATGTATATGTACAGAAAATAAATAAATAAATATGTAAGGACCCAAGTATTTTTTTTTTCCATTAGTTGACCAGGTACTTTGACAAGGGGTGGAGAGGGGAGTGAAGTAAGGGGAGAAACACATGATCGATATAAATACAAAGTTGACAGATTTATAAGAACAGATGTTGAACTTATTAGTCTTGCTCTTGCAAACAATTTTTTATTTATATTTTTTAAGCGTTGTTTTTTTTTTTAGTTGTTTTATTATACAAAGCCCTGAAAAAGAAGTAGTATCTCCGAAACTGGTTGGCATTTTAAAAGCAAATAAGTAGGCTACAACAAAACTGTGTTTCATTTCATAATTATGGAAAATTACAAAGTGAGCGCTTCAAACATTGAATTAAGATATTAACATTAAATTAACATATTAATTTTGTTTATTTATTAATTAAAATTATGCATACAAACATGTTTGCATCCTACTATGAAATACTAATTATAAAAATTATTTAGTACTACTACTTTCACTTATTTGCACCCGATGGTGCATGGGGCACTACATTGGTACACCAAGTGCAGTGTATCTTGACCATTTTATCACATGAAGATAAATTTATCAGTCATACGCTCCAGTACCAGTCCAAGGTATCACACATGAAATATTGATGTAAAAATTATATGTCGATAAATATTTCATGTTGGATCTTTACGGAAATTGAACCCGTGACCTCATGCACGGTAGCCAAATATGCTACTACTATAGACAATATACCAATGGAATAAAAAAGTTAGGATCCAATGTACTAATGGATTCTAACTTTTGAAACACTCTGTGAAACCCAGATTATGGTCATTAGTTTTTGACATTGACATACAAACTATAGTAAATTGAGATGGGTCGTTCTGAAAGTAGATATATTGAAATTGAAATACTGTTGCTCGATCACAGATCACTAGCGACTCGGTAATAAGCGACGTGATAACGATTTCTTACCCATGGATGTTTAACGTTTTCGCGATCACAGTGGAACACGCGTTAAAAGTTATCGATCGGGATATTAAACGAGCGCATACTAGTCGCGAGCCATTTCCCGAGATATATCTTATTCGCACAAATCTTCATTCAATCTTTATTACAATTTAGCCGGTTTTCGGCAAGCCAAATATTGAGAAAAGCAGTCGACATAATAAAAAATCCGACAAGCGCGATGATTTGACGTTTGACGTACGGCCGCGATATGGCGTAGATCGGCTCCGCTCGGCTCAGATCGTCAATGCTCGGCTCGGCGATCGCGGTATTGAACGGTATGTCATTATGATCGCTCAAATCGTTAGCGTTAGCACGTGATTAGCACGTTTTTAACTACGTCGATAGTTATCTGTGATTGAGCTACTGATTATGATAACTTTCGCACTATTTATCCCAACATCCCAATAAATTTCTTTCTGTATAAAATTATCCACTCAACTTTGGTCTTTCTGTATAAAATTATCCACTCAATTTTGGTCTTTCCGTATAAAATTATCCACTCAATTTTGAACTGCCCCGAATTGATCCAACTGATTGACTTCCGGGTACCAACTAGATATACGCGATATAATGCACTTTTTGCATCTGATAGTATGAGAACCAACTACCTAATGCATTCGCCCATACCGCATTCATAGACTTGGAAATGATTATGCTGATGTGTGCGATGTATTGGGTGTTGGTTCCGTATTGTCTTATAAATTAAATCTATTTTAAATAATTATATGAAATAAAATTCGTGGCATATCATAGGTATACATACATACTTGGTAAATTTATTTGAAGAATTGTTACATTTTATTTATCGCGTATATTTGGTTGGAATTTGCTTTCTGTATTGTTATTATTTCTTTTTTTTCCTTTTAGAAATTTCTTAAAACTTAAGTTTTTGTAATGGGTTGAAAACTCCCGTCAATACCTTTATTTGTACAGTGTAAACAGACAGTGTAACATTCGGCTACCGTGCATGAGGTCGCGGGTTCGATTCCTGTAGGGGTCAACATGAAATATTTATTTACATGTGATTTCATATTAATATTTCATTTGTGATACCTTGGACTGGTATTGAAGCGTATGACTGATCATTTTACCTTCATGAAATCAAAAATGATCAATATACACTGCACTTGGTGTACCGATGCAGTGCCCTATGCACCATTGGGTGCGGATAAGGGAGAGTAGTAGTAGTAAACAGATTATATATTTCACTTGATTTATATTTATTCTTGAGTATTCGTTTGAAGCATACTTCGACGTATTATTTATACCAGTTAAAAAAATAATAATTGTTAAAATTTAGCACAAGAGTACTATTCTTTATTTATATTTAATTTATGTATTTCGCTGTATTTAAAGTGTATTTTTGTAAAAGGCAAGTGCCGTAAATAAATAAATAAATAAATTTGAGATTTTTTGTGAGTTCGTTATCCGTGACGATTACCAGTCCAAATTCAACTACATAAGAACATTGCATATAATTAGAACTTAATTGAAGCTCTACTTTTTCCCTCCCACTTAAGTCGGGGGTCTGGAAGTCTAGAAGTCTGTGGGTTTAGGGGTTTGGGGGTTTAAGGGTTTGGGGGTTTGGGGGTGATGGAGTCTGGGCATTAACGTGATGAGTAATTATTTAAAATCTCCGAAGTAACGCACTAGGCACAGCGCCTACTCCACGGAATCCGTAGGGTGCCCACGTTCTCGGAATAAATTGGGACATTTCCACAGTAAGTTAAGGACAGTACCCGAACCGGCAATGACCCGCCGCAGGAGGCCCGAAATGGGGACACAAACATCACCGCGGGAGTCCTAATACCAAGGATACCAACGGTGATCAAACTTTTTGAATTTTCGATGATAAAATTTCTTATTATTATTTATAAAATATGCCACTACTACTACTTTTCCTTATCCGCACCCAATAGTGCATAGGACACTGATTAAATTGTTACATGAAGGCAATTATATATTATACAATTTAACTACATAGTTTTATGTCAGGTATTTGTTATTCCTTACAAAGCGGACGCCCCACCGCCAAGCCGCACTTCCCAGTTCTTTCTAAGACACTATTCTTAAAACTCAGAAGTCTCTATCTTTGGGCCCTGGTTAAGTGCCACGACTCGAGCTATAGAGAGAGAAAACAGGTGTGATGCTGGAGTTTATAAAGGCGGCATTTTGTTTTAACCGAGTAAATATTCGATCTTCAAACAATTTCATACAGTTGATTTTTATTTAACCCGCTACTCCAAGCCGCACTCGCCAGTTCTGAACTTTGACCTGATCAACCAGATATCTTAAGTCTCGCCCCGACTGATTCGTCAATAAGCACGGACTCATCAGCGTACTCCAGGTCGCAGAGCTTTTGGGAGGATTTTTAAAAACCCATTGAACACAGAGGTGAGGCAACGGACACAGCAACCCTTGGTATCTACTGTCATCCGGCGAAGACGTTTACTGTCGGCTGGCTAGGCAATATACTACGTATGACGTGGACTTGACTTGGGAGGATGCACGGCAGCTGGCGGCCTATCGCTTGGCCTGGAGGCAGTTTGTGTGATTCCATATGCTCCACATAGGGAGCGGATATCGTATATAATGAAATAATGAATTTGTTATTCTTTTTCTTCTCTCTATGAATATTTTGTTTATTTTATCTTCTTTTTATAGAATTGATTGTTTATTTTTTGTACTTTTTTATCTCGCACGAGGGTTAGCAGGCAATCACTTAACTTGGGGCAGTTCATTATGTTTCGCATGGTTTGCAGATATGGGATTTATGAATTAGAAAGCAAACGCTTTGCATTTAAACTGAAAGTGCTTGTATTTCAAAATCTGACCTTGAAACTATACGAATACGTTCCTAAAAATGTTTGAGAATCTCCGTAACGCAGAATTGCGTATCCTAAAATAAGGGTGTGGATTTCCCTCGACGGAGGCTCTGACCGAAATGTGTAAAAACGTAGAAAAACCTTTTAGTCAAAAACTGGAACAAGCGTTATGGCAGATCAATATTCCTTGATCACCTTCGTACTCTGTTAAGTAATGGCCAGTAGGGCTTTAAGATGGCGCCACCAGAGGGCTGATAAATCACCCCACATGGATCATTACTCTTCGTGTAATATTATAACGTTTCACTAGCTCCCGGCTGCGGCTCTGAGATACTTTGGATCTACGGCCCTAATCCCAAAAAATCTTGTGGCAGATATAATTTTTTCGACACCTCAAGTAATTTGAAGAAATTTTTTGACGTGAGAACGCCGGCTGCACACACGAAAAAGCATGACTCGTTGTCGCGTTCCGCCTGAGCCGAGTGTGCAAGCGAGAGCGCGGAACAAGCGATAGAGAGGCACGATCGGCCTAAGCGTTCGGTTTGTGACGCATCTATCTCTCTTCCACTTCATCAGCCGATGCGTCCAAGTAGAAGGGAGACAGCAGCAGCCAAGCTACAAAGTGAAAGTGAAATTAACGAGTGCAACAAAAGATAATTTATGGAAAAAAAAAATTCAATTAACTGCTGCGTTGTATTATCCAGAAAAAAAAATAATTTTCAATTCAATTATGCTATTTTTCATCAATGTTTTTCTATGCTTATCACGTAAAATTATCGTCCGTAAACCGACTTTACAGACAGCCAAAAGTTTTTTAATAAATAATGCGTTTACTGTTGATAAAAATACAGCTTCAAAAATGGAATTATGGTAGATATTTAGGCCATTTACAGTCTTCTAAGCTACTAATAACATGTTTTTACAAAAGTATTGGTATTAAGGTTTGCTTAAATACAACTTTTTTCATTGATATTTCACATTGATACCCCGGACTGACAGAAGCGCATACCGTACATCATTTTGCCTTCATGTCATAACTGATCATTTTTAAAGAAAGCTATGACAAGTATATAAAATATTATCAATTGAAAAATAATTACTGATTTATAATGATAAGTTAGTGGCTCTAACATAAATACACCGAGAAATAAATTTCGTAGTACAACCCGAAGATTGGTGAATCTACATCATATTTGGAGTCGAACTTTTGAATCTTAGCTTTAATTTTTTTTTTCTCTTCTGATAAAAATTTTCATTAAGTTTTCGTAAATTGAGTAAAATTGTAGAAATTCTCATAAAAATTCGGTTTTTGATTTTGTTTTCTTTTATGGATAATATTAATTTGCCTGAATACATTATACTTGTAACGATTCGTTAAAAATTTCTATAGAAAAAATCAACTTCTTATTCAATTTTATCGAAAACTGTGAAAACTTTTTTTAAATCCATTCAATAAAAAAAATCTATAAAATCGACTCCAAATATGAAGTGATAAGTCATAAGCACTGTAAACGTCTAGATAACCCATATTGGTTTTCAGAACTTCTATGTGTCAAATATTTAATTATTTGACACACGACTGGCGGTGAAGTTTAAGACTGATCATCTTGCCTTTATGTAACAAATAATCAAGATTCATTACACTTGGGTGTACCAATGCGTCTCTGTTGAGATGTCAATAATTATTTAATAAAAAGTTTTATCATTATGTTAATAAAAAAACCGACTTTTCTGGGTTTACCGGTTTCATATCCCATCTGTTTCGGTACAAATATTTATTAATATAATGTTTGACTACAAATTTAATGCTCTAATATTAACAGCAGCTCTAATGAAATTAATCTTATTTAAGCACTAATGTTGTAGAGAAAAACGATTATTATAATACTCGTATATGTTATTTAAATCTCACCACAAACGGGTATTTTACAGATTTTCCTTCGATTTTCGTGTTAGGTTTTTTCATTACTGATAAGTCTCATAACTCCAAAGTGATGGTGGGTACGAGCTAGCGGATATTTTGCTGGACAATCGAATGTTTTGAAAAATGGCCGCTATCTACTACGGTCATCTCTCGTTCGCTGCCTTCCGGCTAACGTTTCATGCCTTTAATAACAATGAAACTTCGGTAAAAATGTCATCAAGCTCGCTCGGAAGTATTTATATCCCGCCCTTTTACAACATTTACGAAAAACTTGCCCCACTCTCGGCGGGAAAATAAATTTGAAAATTAAGAAAAACGTTTATGGGGATGATAGAAAATTTGTTGAATTTAGTTCCCCGAGTGACAAATTTTCCGGAAAAAGTGTTTTGAATTCGTAGATTACTTTTTTTGCATTGCATAAAAGGGATTTTTAAAAAATAAGGTACTGAATTAATCCGAATTATAGTATTATACTGATTTGTTTATTTTAAGAATGTGGTATTTGTAAGATATATTTGTACCTAGTAAAACCGTTACAATAGATCAAATTTATTATCCATAACTGCCAAATAAGCTAAAAGCTGGATATAGGCAGTTCTATTACAATTGATAACAAATTACAATTGATGTCTCAACAGATACGTGAAAACGGGAAGGAGATATAGATATCTCGGGATTTACGGGGCTTATAATCTGTCATTGGCTGGGTTAAGTGTTTTTTTTTCAGTTTCATTTATAAATATATAATTGTTTTGTAATTTAACGTACTGCAATTGGTGTACCAATGCATTGACTTGCGCATTATTTCACTAGGTGTGGGTGCAGGAAAGGAGAAAAGGTAAAATGTAATGTTCATGTACAACTTAGTAAATTAATAACGAAAACACTAATGCTAGTAAACGAAATCTGGATTTTATCAAACGCTTCTTAAATCTTCGGTAAAAATTCATTTAGCGTATAAAATGGTAACTTTTTCCCTTAAACTGATTGAGTACTTTCATCAAAACATTTTACAGGCCTTTTTTTTCGTTTTTAATCTACTTTTTACCAATCTGGCGAAGATGCTTTAAATTCCCGATCAAACAAACATAAAGAAAATCCAATCAGTTCTTGTGTGTTGAACAACCGTCTCGGCCAATCAGGAGGAGATAACTAATATCTTGTACCAACAAGAAAAAGCTGTTATCAGGCTTGGTGCATTCAGTTTCCAGAAGGTTCTACATTTACGACAGCCATATTTTAAAATGAACTAGTGAACGTAAATTACAAATTTCCCGTTTTCAGCGGATATAAGAATATAAGAATTTTCTCGCGGTGAGAGAGAATCGGGCGCTTAAAAGCGATACGCCATGGGGCATAGAAAAGCGAACAAGAAATACTATAAGCCAAATGATCCGAAGTCAAATATATAACGAAAAAGACGTATCGTCCTGGCACACCTCACATATATATTTACTAGTTTACATCACCAACTCGGGCAGACTTCCCCTCCTTACTACGAATTGCTCCTCAACAGGGGTGGCGATATTCAAAATGGAATTGTTAGGGATATCCACAATAAAGCACTCAGGTACTTCCAATGAAAGCGATTTCATCTGCTGAAGTTGAATTGAGTATTAAGTTCTAAAGCTTTATGCCTCATGATTATTATTTCATTTTGTTTAAACATGTAGATAACGGTATTTTAATGTAATTTTTCGTATATTTAAATTACGTAACAGGTATTTATACAAATTAATAGTTATTTTTAATTGTATATATATATTTTAAGTAAAAAGAAACATTTGAGTTCTTATGATAAACTCAAATATTTCCTTTTTGGGCTGCTTTCAAATAGTCGGAAATAACTGTGTCAGAAGCAGGGAAACAAGTTGTGCTGGAGTGGGATTTCGAACCTGGAGATTCTAATCCGGAATCCCCGAATCTACCCCTAGACCACAACCCGGCTCTACAGTAACGAGTGCTTACTAAGTGTTTAATTTTATTTTATGCTAGAGCAACGAATATAAAATTTAAACCATAATAAAGTGCGCATTTCTGCAGAAATTTTGAATAATCCTAAGGTGAACATAAAAGCGGCGCGTACTATGTGTAGAAATTCTAAATTATCCCCGGGTTGCCATAACAGGGCGCGCACGGTGTGCAAAAATTCCAAAATATCCTAGAGTTGCCATATTAATAAGGGCGCGTACTACATTACTACACCCTCGCCGAGGTGGGGAAAGTCAGGGAAGTGAAGAATCTCCCTTCTGGGGGGAAATGGTTGAAATATGATGCAGAAGTTTCGGAATCAGATTTGACACGTGCGAGTCTGTAGGCCGACGCGAATTGATCTTGGTGAGCTGCGAATTTATTTAAATTTACCTAAGAGGCCGTGGCGTGGAATTTAAATGAGAGATTTATTATTGAATCAGGCGATATGGGAGTTTTTTCATTCCATTTTGCAACTATTGGGGCGTGTGCTTTTAACAAAACGAGTTCACGTACGGACGTATTTACTTGATATTCTACCGATCGGAAGTTGTGTATGGAATAGGAATCTGTCGTTTCTAAAACTCGATTTGATTTTCTTCCAAAGTGAAATATCTATTACCCTTTTCCATCAGAAAAGCTTAGAGTTAGACAAATAACTGGTACAAAAATAAAGACAACAGTCAAAGTGATCATACAGGAAGGAAATTGATTTATTTTTTTATTTAAAAAAACACTGAATACTAATGTTGTATGCCGAAATGTTCGCATGCCTATGGAAGTTTATTACCCATTTACAGGGCTTGAAATCCGTCATTGAAAGGGATTAAGTGATCGCTTTACACAATACGTTGTATGTTGTACCTAATATACATGTATTATACTATGAACGTTATAACAAAGTACACAATTAACATGTAAAAATAGCAGATACCAACGTATATTGAAAGTCTTGTTTGTTTTTACGCGGCATGCTTTGAAATAACATTTTTCTTCTAGTATATTATATTTATATAGGTAAATTATATATTACACATAGGTAGTTAGGTAGGTATATGGTTTTGGGATGATGAGTTATTATCCGAATGTAATTTTGTACAGACTTGTTTATTTGAATAGCTGAAAGCCGTAAATAACCCCTTTCTATATGGGGAGTGTTAAAATGGAGTGCTCGAGGTATAAAATATGGAAAAATTGTGCTATTATACTCCAAAAGAAGATTATCTGGGACAAGCAATTAACGTTCGTGCAGGGTGTATTATGTCAAGGGTTGGCTAACGACCAAAACTAAAACGTATTTCATTAAAATATTTTAAAATGTTTCATTTCAAGGATGCTGGAGCTCACATTAACTATTTGTAAACGCCTACAGTTTACTCATTAACAGTTGCGATTTGTGTTTTTTATGTCCCGTTTGTCATTCGTTTAATATTATTTCATTTACTGAAACAATTTAGTGACCCACGTACAGACGAATAATTTTACTGACATATTTTTAATCTGAAGGTACATTGGTAAACCAAGTGCCGTGAATCTTGATAATTTGTTACACGAAGGAAAGATGATCAGTCTTACGCTTTAGCGCCCGTCCAAGAAATAACATATTAAATATATTTTATCTGAAAATTACACTGTAATAAATATTTCATACACTACGAGGCAGACAAGTGCTGCATGTGTCTAACAACTATCCTAGTCTAATAATTACATCTGAATAAAAAATAAATAAACAAATTATTTTATTTCAATCATCTACTCAATTATTATCTAAAAAATAATATTAATAAGTAATTAAATCATTTTAAACCGTATCAATCATAGAATGATATTTTTAATTATCTATTTAAGTTAAGGTACAAAATTTCCATCCCTGAAGAGCATAAAATCTCCTCTGAGTAAATGTGGGTGGCAGGGTTACATAACTACATACACATGTACGCGTAATGTGTATGTCTGTAGATGCCATAAGGGTTTTCTCCCACATAATTAAAGGACAGGTCCTACCCTGCCTTTAAAATTTGCATTGCAACCTTTGGGGTTGTTTTACGATGGGCAGAGGGTGGACAAAAGGTGACATAGATTTTTTGCACCTTCCTTTTTACATTCGATCGTAAAAAAATATTGCTCCCGTAAATATAGACAGGTTCTTCAATATTGAGGTACCTTCTTCAAAATTACGTCAGATTGTGCGGAATTGTGTTATATGATTTGGTTTTTCTTTTTTTTTTGTTGTTTTGTTTCTTGTGTTACCAACTTGTTTTGAAAAAAAATTGTTGATGTTGCCTAAAAAAACAAGCTAAATTTGATAAATTTAGCGAGATACTTTTAATTCAATTCGAAGATAGAAAACAAGTTGAAATGGAACAGTTGGATTTGATACTAAGAATTCCACACAGTACAATCCATTGTCAAATTATCTAAATTCAATTTTATAAATAAGTATAAATAAATATTTACTTTATCTTTCAACTTATAAAATTACGGATTAAATGCCAATTTGTTAGGGCTTTCATTAGCCTGTTAATTGGCTTAAAAAAAAAATAATAAAAAAAAAAAATAATAATATTTCTGACCCTGTGCAAGTGTTACTTGTAATATGTTTAACCATGTGTTTTTTTTTAATTTTAAAATAGTATTTTACACACTTGTATAATATGAACTATAATAATATAATACTACTTCTTTCTCTTATCCGCACGCAATGGTGCATTGGTGCATAAGGCACTGCATCGACACACCAAGTGCAGTGTATCTTGATCATTTTTTATTACATGAAGGCAAGATGATCAGTCTTACGCTTCTGTACCGGTCCGAGGTATTACACATAAAATATTAATATGAAAATCCTATATGTAAATAAATATTTCATGTTGACCCCCTATGGGAATCGAACCCGCGACCTCATGCACGACAGTTATAAATATAAACTATAATTATTATATGTCTTGGAAACGTGAAAACTTTATACTAATGTATTTAGTGTATTTAATATTAGAATTTGAATTCAAGTATCCCGATAAGCTATTAACGAATACCGATTTTTTCCCAATCAAAGCCGTTATCATTTAACTTTTTTATGCTGAGTTTGCAAAAAAAATAATTATACCCATACAAGCTTTTTATATTTGTAACATCTGAATAAAAAAGCAATAAAAAATAAAATAATGCAACATTTTGGGCGTGGTCATATACATAAAGTGGCCACTTAACCCAGCCAGTGACAGGTCATAAGCCCTATAAACGCTCGAATATTCATTTTACTGAATTTCAAAAAAATTCTACCTCATCTCTGTAGGGATATAAAATGAAATATATACCTACTCCCGTCTAGGGATAAATCCAGATTTGTGTACAAGTATTTGAATACGCCTAAAATATAAGTAAAATAAATTGCAAAGTCATCTGCAGGCAATTACTAGTAATTAATTTAACTCGGTCAGAGTCTTAATTACAAAAATGAAGTAATTTGCTAATAAATACTCAACTTCAATATCAATGCATAGATGGAGCTTTTAACGCGCTGGTGAATGATTCTCGATTCGTAACATACATACAAAATCAAAAATGTTACCTGGTGTGGATATTCGCTAGTAAGCGGAATGGGGAATGTTGTAGTACATAAAGTGGCCACTTAACCCAGCCCTGTAAACGCTCGAATATCCATAAATTTCCTGAATTTGAAAGAATTCTACCTCATCTCTGTAGGGATATAAAATAAAATAAAATAATGCATTTGTATTAAGTACTACGGAACAACTACCGTCCGGATGCGTATTAAGGAAATAGTTGTTTACTTTGGAACAAAACATACAAGATGAGGACGAAATAAAGACAAGAAACCAGAATCACACTGGCCATTGCTGATGAAATTCTCCAATGAGAGGGTAGCAAGACCCCCGGAGTAACATAACAGGGATGCTGAGAATTCCAGGAATCTTTAGAGGACATCCTTCCTTTGTTGCAGCATTCTGAGAAACACAATACTTCCTTACATCTTCGGGACTAGCAATATTGTGTTACATTAGCAGTACTATTATCAGTATCAATATAGGAATTCAGATATGTTGTAAAATATATTGATCCACAGAAAACGGATTTGGATTTTTTTTTCTAGATTGATCCATAATTTCCTTGGAGATTTGTTTATTGCAATATACGTAAATATATTTTTAAATGTTAAATTAATATGGCTTATGAATTATGAATGTAATCCTTCAAGGATAGCGAGACTGTTTAATAAACCTATGTACATTCGTTATCTACCATTTTGTTTAATTTTGTACCCGATGACAAACTGTAGAACTGCAGTTAATCGATACAATATTTACAATTTGATATCTCAACAGAGACGAGAAATTTGGAAGGGAATATGGATATCTAGGCGTTTACAGGGCTTATGACCTGTCATTGGCTGGGTTAAGTGGCCACTTGATGTATTACAACATTCCCCATTCCACCTAGTATTTGATATCCATATCTGCCAATATACAATAAAATGGCGCGACGCTTCACATGTGAACACATACTAGGTGGAATGGGGAATGTTGTAATACATCAAGTGGCCACTTAACCCAGCCAATGACAGGTCATAAGCCCTGTAAACGCCTAGATATCCATATTCCCTTCCTAATTTCTCGTCTCTGTTGAGATATCAAATTGTAATTATTAGCCCGTAATGGGTGAAATCCAGTTTTTGTCTACAAGTATTTGGACACACTCAAAATGTTGTTGATACAATATTTACTTATATTCATGTAAAAATAAATAAATAATTTACATAACCAATCCCCAGTCATACCACGTAATACATAGGTATTATATAATAATAATACATTCAACATACTTTATTAACAGTATAAAGATCGTAAAATTTTATTAGTTTCAATTGCATTAATTCTGAGGGGACAATAAAGTTTATAGAGGTGTTTACAATGTGCAAGGTAAAACCTTTATTACTAACTAACGAAACACCGTGGCATCTTCGTCGGCAGTTTGCGTCAGAGCTGCGCGACACGGGTCTGACTTGGGAGGAAGCTTGGGAACTGGCGGCCGATCGCTTGGTCTGGATGCAGTTTGTGGAATCCATATGCTCCAAATTTGGAGCGGATATGGAATGATGATGGTAAACTAGCCATCACCCCATTTCCCCGAACAGAGGAGATAGAACGCCACATCACTAAACCATGGCACACTTCTTTTGTTTTTTCCACACTCATAAATCTTATATTTCTTCCTTTACAATAGGTTGTACCTACTATATTTTTTAATTTATTTTTTTTGTGTGAAAAGGTAGTAATAAATATTTGAAATTGGTGAAAAATACAAAAATTTAAATTAAAAATATTCCTCTTAGAAAATATTTAAAAACGAAGCTTATTAAAACGGATTGACCGCAAACGGATGCTTTAATAGCACCCGTCTCCTAAGCGCACAAAAAGGGTCGTACTGAATAAATAGTTGATGCGTAGAACCGGAGAAGTGGCTATGTACTTTTTTCTATTTTGGTTAAAATATTAATAGACGCATTCTATTATATAATCACCGGTTTTGGCAGGAAATCGCGATAACGATATTTTAAATTTTTATTACGGCATAATAATGATAGCAAAAATAAAAAATAAAATAATTTCGTACCTAAGATATAAATCTCGATGTAAAAAATTTTTTTTAACTGTCCCGTAGTCCATTATTACAAATATGTATTAAATCTTGTATAAATATACACATGTAATTTATTAGTTTTAGATTTTTACTGCATTACTTTCGGAAAATATTAAGTAAACCTTCTCAAGCCCTTCTAACCACCATAGACCTGGCCAGTCCCATCTGTTATCAATCATCATAAATTTATGTTATTATTGTGGGTAAAGCTATCGTTAGGCGCTGCATTCTGCAAAGGAAAATGGAAATTTATTCATTAAATTTAATCAAATATATAGAGCAAACGTGTAAGCTCATCGTATACGAATGTTTCCCGGGATATGGGGATAAAGCATCATATATTTTACTTATCTCCAAATGAATATTCAAATATTTGTCACTGTATAGAAGATATCATACAACTGCAAATATCCATTAAATTTGCGTAAGTTAACTCGTGTAGTTACGTACGTAATAAATTACATATCATGTAGGTATTAGATTTAGACTCATATTCTCTAAACTAGAAATATAATAATAGTTAAAAATATTAGCTTTAAATTAAATTATACTCAATTTAAACAGTTACTATGAATTTTTTACTGACCGTCTCCATTTTACAAATAATTTTTTACCAGTCTATCAGTCATACGCTTCAGTACCAGACATGAAAAATTAATATGAAAATCAAATCAAACATTTCTCGATCCCAATATAATAATCTACCCCATGAAATAAAAATAAATAAAGCAATACATAGTAAAGCCCTTAAAGATCTGTATTTAAATATGTTTTTTTTCAATGATAGATATGATGTTTAGGATTAAGATTTGAATGTGTTAATTTTGAATCGTCTTTCTTATTCGTCTTTTTGATTGTGCAATATGTAATTTAAAATGTGAATAATACCGGTCCCAAAATGAGTTTTTTATAACTCCTGGGAATATAATACATGTATGTTTTATAAGATTTTTTAAAGAAATTTAAAAAAATATATATTTTAATTTAAATAAATATATCATGTTGACTCCCTACGGGAATCGAACTTGCGATCTCATGCACGGTAGCTGAATGCGCTACTACTATGCTACGAGGCGGACTATTCGAATTCACAGTAAAAAAAATATTATTTTTCAAACTATGTAAATATTTACTAAAAATATATTTAAAAGTATGTCCAAATTGTCGGCAACACCAGACTTGTGATATCACAGGGGTTAGGTAATTACACATATGAGAATATTTAAAGTTATATTCTAGCGTATTAAGAATTATTTCGTTCATGTGCCTAGGTACATAAAAGTTACAAGCTTACATATATTTTGATCAACATTTATATAATCATTCATTTAAATATGTAACTTATTTTTACATAACTTTATCTTCTCTGTCCTTATGGCCAGACGTAGACTACTAAAAAATAAAAAATAAACAAAAAACAGAAGGTACGTAATGTGGCAATATAACATTTGCCTCTTACTATATTAGCATGCAAAAGGACTCCCGTTTTATTCCCAAAGTGTTTAGTCTAAGAAGGGTGAGATCGAAACATGGCAATGTAAAGCCCTATGCACCACCAGACGTGGAATAATCAAAAGTCGTATAAATAGATATCCCCTCATGGTTTGTAATATTATTTTACGTGCCTATGCAGCTATCTATGTATATGCTGCGATAACTACAATAAGCTTCGTTAAAACTTTTGGTTGTCTGTAAAGTCGGTTTACGGACGATAATTTTACGTGATAACGTCATAAGAAAACATTGATGAAAAATAGCATACTTTTATGAATTTAATTGAATTATTATTACTGAATTATCATTATTTTGTATAATACAAAGCAGGAGTTAATTGAAAATTACAATTTTTCCATAAATTATTTTTTTTTTGCACTTGTTAATTCAAATATTTGTTTACATAAATTATACAAATTAATTACAAGTAACAATGTGCTATTAACAATTTATTTACACAACTTATATACATACGATGATATGATGTTTAAGATCCTCCAACCTGTGTTATTTTTGTGTGAAGGATAGGACGATGATAGGAAAAGTAGGAAATCAAGGGGAGTGTTTCAAGTGTAATGTGCCTTGAAAAAGTCAAATCGATGGTTGTTCCTCTTAGCGTTGTTGACTTATTAACATCTAAAACGCATTCGTGATTGTACGTATCTTTCATATATTTGAGGAATGTGTTATCATTTTTCACGTTTGTGTTGAAGTCGCCGCAAGGAAGAATTGGTACATCGGCATCAATATCCATCAAGAACGGTGGCACATACTGGCTGTTGTGCTAGCAGGAGTGGAAGAGAGATAGATGCGTCACAAACCGAACGCTTAGGCCAATCGTGCCTCTCTATCGCTTGTTCCGCGCTCTCACTTGCACACTCGGCTCAGGTGGAACGTGACAATGAGTCATGCTTTTTCGTGTGTTCATCGATTTATTAGACGTTATCACGTCAAAATGGCATTTTATTTCGTAAACTGGCTTAGAAAAATCTGATTTTTAAAAACCAGTCATGTAGAAAATATCAAATAAGTTTACTTAAATTTAAAAAAATATTGATTAACGATGCTATAGCACCTAAGCCTAGCGATCGGTCACCCATTCCAGTGGATTTTCATTCCATTCAGGTCTACGTACCGTATACTACAGACATATTTATGTACGAGTATTGGCAGCAATGGACATCCAGGATACCTGGAACCTGATGTCTTGTAAAATAGGCAAGTGTTGTAAAGGCTCTGGGGGAATCCATAGAATACAGCCGAGCCCGATAAATCCTTATTTCTTGATGACAATGGTGCATCCGTTGTATTCCTTAGTCAAACCACCAACAATTGTTATTTGAAGTATATTCATATTTAAGCATTACAATAAACTAGGTGTCGGTAAATCTGATAGGAAACGTGTGATGGGAAGAATTTTAAAGGAAATGAAGCAGAATAAATTAATTACATCCCGAGGAGGGTTTCAATACGGTGTTTGGGTTTCCTATGCAAAGTGCCCCCAACGATTTGATCTCAGTATTTGGGGGCGCAGAAAATTCTATAAGCTAGCAATAAATAAACCCAAGTTTCTTAAACCAATATTGCTTTCTAACGACCACGGCGAGCCATTATGTCGAACGGCATAATGAAGACCGTATATCAAAGTGAAATATTTATTTATTTGCGTTTCTTTTAGACATGCTTTTCGTATCATGAATCTTATTTTCAATAAAGCCCAAGCGGCATGTGCTTGAAGTGGGGATTCGAACCGAGGATCTCTGAACGCTGGCTGTTTCAATGTTTTTTTTTTCTTTTTTTTTTCCAGAATTTTGGATGAATACATCGATTTTTTACATCGATACATCGGATTTTTTCGCTCCTCCGCAGCTTTCGCAATTGCCGCTCGCCGCTCGTGTAGGCCTTTCCGTAAGGCATATGTTGGATTTTAAAATGAATAAATTTTTTACACTAAATATTTAAATCCTCTTTTTTAGTATTTGTGAATTCTATGATACAAAACAAACATTTCCAAATTATGATTTTCTTTTTAAAACAAAGTCTTGATAAGCTTTAAACCTCCATCTAACGCCTATTATTTATGTATGTAGATCTTGATTGAAAAATGCTGTCGCGGTAAAAGTTCCAATTCAATTAGGATGACGATTGAAAGTATGGTTGAATTTTTACCAGGAGAAAACACGTTTTAAGGGTTGAAACAGTAAAAAGTTGAGCCTTTTGAGACCTTTTTTCGTAAGAAAATCTAAGGTTCAATCGGTTTTGTAGGTAACAACTTATATTAATGGTCCATGATTTTTTTTAAACTTACAAACAGTATTTTTAGACTTTTTAGTTTTTAGTTGATAGTAAATTGAAGCCTTATATTCAACCGTCTTTATTTTAAAAAACTGCACTAAAATTAATTTTATATAGATACGTCAGGCTGTGAGTAAATTGAATATTATGCATTAAAAACTTTAAAATACCGACGATGGTTTCTATCCTCTCTGACTGCCCCTTTGGGGAAATGGCGTGAGTTCGTCGCTTACATATATATATATTTTTTAAATAATAACATTTCATATTGACCCTTTCATAAATTGAACTGCAACCTCATGCACCCAGCGTGACTTCTAATGAAAATTAAATTTCTTCAATCGAAATTCATCAAAAATAAATATTTTAAAATCGAATACTTTATACAAATAAAAATAATTAAATGGCTTGACTTTAACGTACGCACCATTTCAACCCTTACTAAGTGAATCCAAAAGCTCCGAAAAAGCTGAATAATTCTAGGTGCCAAGAATAAATATTTAATCAAAACAAATCCAACGTCAATCTTCTAATTGAACCATTGATCAGATCAAGCCAATGACGTTTCCAGGAGGGTTGGAATATATCCACGGTAGGTTTATAATATAAATATATACTGAGGATTTAGGGGTTATTTTCCTTCTAGGAACCCTTTTCGGAAAAATAATTAAAACCAATTTATGATACGGAAGAAAATTAATTTGTAGGTATTGTATAAAACGCATGTTTTTGACATAATTTCTGTGCTTTTACCGGGATATTAAAAGCTTTAAGATCGAAATTTTAAAAGCTAATAATACTCGAATCATGATAGATGAAGGTATACAATAGACGTATGTATTACAATTTGACATCTCAACAGAGACGAGAAATTTGGAAGGGAATATGGATATCTAGGCGTTTTACAGGGGCTTATGACCTGTCATTGTGGCTGGGTTAAGTGGCCACTTGATATATTACAACATTCCCCATTTCACCTAGTATTTGATATCCATATCTGCCAATATACAATAAAATGGCGCGACGCTTCACATGTGAACTCTCTGTCATCCATTGAGAAAATTGCTAAGCATTTTAGCAGAAACCTTTAAGATTGCAAGTGAGATTCCTACCGAATTAATACCTACTAGGAAACGCCTGAAGATGAATCTTCAATTTGTTTTGCTTATAAGTTTTACCAGCTAATTTTTATAAACAACATTTTGAGTGTGTCCAAATACTTGTAGACAAAAACTGGATTTCACCCATTACGGGCTAATAATTACAATTTGACATCTCAACAGAGACGAGAAATTTGGAAGGGAATATGGATATCTAGGCCAGGGCTTATGACCTGTCATTGACGTATGTATTAATAATATCTTTACATGGATACTTTCCGTTAACACGATGCAAATAACGTGTATTTTTGATGAGACATTATTAAACTTCTTTGTTTCCGATTTGTAATATTTATACGTAGTTTAGTTGATAGTTAAAAATGTTGATTAAGATCTTTTAGGCGTTTCAGTGAACCTGCATTAATAACCACTTCCTAAACATCTACTTCTATTTTCCCTTATCCGCCCCTAATAGTGCATAGGGCACAGCGTTGGGACACCAATGGCAGTGCATCTTGAACGTTTGTTATATGAGGGTAAAATAATCAGTCTTACATTTCAGCGCCAGTCCAAGGTATCATTTATGGAATATTTTTATAATCCGACACTAATGAGCTCCTTCTCTTCTTACAGGAATCCATGGTCTGGCAGGCTAAGGCCTAGGGATCCGAGAAGACAGCCCTACCCGCAGTGACCGAGACTACGTATTATATGTATTTGTAAATAATAATGTTAATGAAATAAGTTATTTTGTATTATACATATATAGTGAGGGTCTAGTAGTTAGGTGTGGGGGTGTGAGATATGTGTGTGAAAGAGACTGTGTGTGAGGGTGACAGAAGATGTACGAACGTGTGTGTGTATGTATTATGTCTGCTGTGGGCCCGTCATTCCGAGTTAGAGCTCCGAGGAGCATAGACAGTCAAACAGAGTATTATAATAAAACCCGTCATAATTGTCACAGTCGTGTTTTTATCAATACATCACATTATGTGGAAAACCACATTTTATATAATTAATATTATTATTAATTTGATAAGAAATCCATTTTTTTGCGGTGTTTCATGCGTTTCTGTTAATGTGTATTAATGAACACTTCTTATTATGTATTAATTAATAGTCACAGCTTTCTTGGTCCCTTTTCCAAACATTATCTCAAGCTTCTTGAACCCTTAAATAGTTAAACAGAAAATTTAATTATGTAGTACGATTCAGGATGAGTATACAAACATCTTATTTATTTAAAGCAATCTACACTATTGTCCCGTGGAAAACCAACAGTCTGGTCACTTAAGGCTTTCATTCGCCCAATAAGGGATTGTCTCTAGCCTCCTTTCCTATTCCATCTCCACTGACCCTTATTTCACCCTTAACATAGACAAATGTACTATTATTTGTATTTCTATATAACTCGTGACATCCAAAAATACAAGTTTTATTTCCTGTTTTATTTCCTGTTCATATAATTTTCTTATATCAAAGGTATTCAAACAACATATATACGGGGATACGGCGACAACCTACAGCATTTGTGACAGCTTTTACTACAAGCTGATAGATCCATCTTCAACCAGTCAAAGCTTTCGGCATGTAGTATTATCACATTGGGTTTTAATCATATGTTTTAGTTAATCATCCAAGATTGAATAGGGACAGAGCCTCTAAGTGTTTTTATGACAAATGTTCGCTATTCTTTCCACTATCTTCATTGAAATTACATCGCCATTTTTTTTCTACAAGTTTATAATATTACAGTAAACAGTATAATTTATAAGTAACTATGTTGGTTCATAGTTAATATCATAACTAAACGTTTTAAAGCAAATCTTCTTCTTCTTCATCAGCCATTGTTCGTCCACTGCTGGACATAGGCCTCCCCCATATTGGTCCACTGCTTTCTGTCCTGGGCCTCAAACTGCCATCTGGATCCTGCAGTACTTTTTATAAGCAAATGACAATATAAAATTGTAGATAAGTTTTAAATGTAATTGCTTAGAAATTTTAGTACTATAAAAAGTTTCGGCGAAATTGCTAGTAAAAATTAATGTAACTAAAAAAACGAACACATATACGTAACTTAATTCATATTCAAAGCATTAAATTTGTGGTCTTTTAACATAATACATACTTAATAAAAAAAAAAAAAAATAAATAAATAAAATGTGACTTAATTTTTTTTTTATAAACCTTGGTCTGAGTGATAAAAACCAGATATTTTTTTTAATTCTTAGGTTTTCTAAGTAACTACCTACATAAAAACCCACTTAATTTTGCCGCCTGGTTATTTATTCTTATCAAAAGATAATTCAAACCAAAATAACTAAATATGCTTCTATTAATTAAAAAATACAATACATAGACATAATTTTTGTGCATCTATCTTATTGTACGTTCCTCGATACATATTAATTGTGTGGAGGTACTGAAACGTAATCCTGCATAGTAAATTGTAATCCTTAAAATAGCTCTCTGCACCGATAGCTGATTGATCGGATCAACTGGAGTGTTTAAGCATTGCATCCTTTGACGACCATAAATAGTACTTACTAGGTAATCACCTAAGTACCTAATATTGAATAATACCAGATATTTAGTAATATCCTTGATAACTAGCCCTTAACAAACGCTTTGGCTATGTAACATTATTGATGTGAGATGGTTTTAAGTGCACGGGGAACTAAAAATGTAGTTACTTTACAAAAAATAATTTGAACTAAATATTTTTAATTGTTAATCGTAATTGGATGATATAAATTCGATATCACGTTACTTATCAGCACGTAATAGTGCATAGGGCACTACTTAGGTACACTTGTAAAAAGAAACATTTGAGTTCTTATGATATACTCAAATATTTCAGTTTTGGGACTGCTTTCAAATAGTCGGAAAAAACTGTGTCAGAAAGCAGGAAACAAGTTGTGCTGGAGTGGGATTCGAACCTAGAGATTCTAATCCGGAGTCCTCGAATCTACTACTAGACCAAAACCCGGTCCTCCCTTATTGGGTGCCGATAAGGGAGAGTAGTAGTATTTGTCTAAAAGGATTAACATATACTGAAATTATTGGTTCTGGAATTAACAGGTAAACTTAAAAATATAAAACAGAAGTTAGGCAACTGACACAACAAGTATTATGAATAAATTATGCTATTAATGAACGGAGTGACTGACTTTGTGATGAATTTCATCACGTTACGTATTTAAGCTTATCATATTATATTCCTATGCAACTGATAATAATGAATGAAACTCTGTTACATTTTTGTGCTCTGGTAAGTACAACTAAAAAAACAGCGACGGAAGTTTTTTTACCAAAATGTTCTGTATGAAAAAACACGATGACTCATCTGTTTTCGGTAAGTGGGTCGTGTACAAAACTTTTCCGCCACCCGATACATCCTGGCCTGAACACAAACAAATTAGTACGTGCATACTCACTCCGTCGTATGTACAGGGTGTTTTTATAAATAAACTAATTAGATTTGTTAGTGATATTTCTTGCTGGAATTTCTGTATAAAAAAATTGTCACAATAGTAACATTTTTACTATATTTTAAACACGGAGATAATACTACTATTACTACTCTCCCTTATAAGCACCCAAGGGTGCTATGGCACTGTATTGGTACACCAAGTGCAGTGAATCTTGATGATTTGTTACATGAAGACAAGATGATCAGTGTTACGCTTCAGCGCCAGTCCAAGGTATCACATAAATAATTATCATCCAGGGAGATAATAATAACTAATAAAGTGACACCCTGTTTTATTTAGAGTTTGAAAGTTTGCAAAAAAGATTCAGAAGGAAGATATAAATAAGTACTTTAATATTTGAGTATAATATATAAAGAACTCCATTTTTTCCATAAAAAGTCGTAGTAGGTACATAAAAAATACTCTTAAAAAAGGATTAAGGAGTTAATAACCCAAAGTTTAGATTACTTTGTCGACTGATAAATAATTCGGCGTCATACTGCTTCTCGATTATCATCATCATATTTTATGGATAACTATCTCAATGTTAAGCGATCGATGGTCAGCTCTTAGAGCTTAGAGACTAGAGACTTTCTATCGGGCGATAGTTTTGTCGGGCTTTTAATCAGTATGAAGATGTATTCAAGTGCGCATCCGGTATCAGCCGATTGCTAAGTTTAATAGGCCCTGCGATTGCCTTTAAACTATCCTATCGATAAACTATCGGCCGATAGCTTAATCAGTATCGCGCTCTTCCACGCGCGCACACTTGCCGATCATTTAGTCGGGCGATAGCTTTCTCCTTCGTAGTATTGCAGAAATAATATCTTTTTTTGACAATATTGTTCCAACATTCATTGCGACCGCTCTCTTCAAAAGTCGTTTATTAACTGGAAAATCATTCGAGAACAGTTGGCTTACTGTTCTCTAGTCTGCGCACTCATCACCAACCCGACTGTTTTGTTGATTCAATGTGCGCCCAACCTGACTAAACTATCGCCCGATAGAAAGTCTCTAGTCTGCGGGGTACCTTAGGCATTTTCTAAATCGGACAATCCAAAGGTATTAAGCATCATATCGCAGCGTTGTAAGCTGCACTAACTGAAAAAAGCCAACTTTAAGAAATAAAAAAAAATTCAAGAAATCACAAAAATGTGATTTTATTTCGGTTCTGTTTCATTGAAATAGGATTCTAAATCGACATGTCGACATAGGAAAAATCGTCGTGAGCAATAACGTGGTATTCTTAGTTCATTTTCGACAAATTAAGACTTGGAACAGCGTACAAGCGAAAGTAGAAGTGGTTTGAATCCAAGGTTTTGACGTAAACTGACGACAAATATACATCAGTAGATATCCAGGTACCCGCATTTTGACCATCCATTGAAATATTATAGTGTATTAAAAGTAAAAGCATGCTGTAGATGCGTCATATATTTTATATGGCTATCCAATGTATTTTAGTAAGCGCACGTGGTTAAGTTGTGTGGGTGTGTATGCACGAGCGAATAGGCTTACTGTATAGGTGTGTGCGTACAAACGGGCTCCCTACAAACTCATTTTCTCCTTTAAATATTCACAGCGATCTTAGGCTGTTAATTACACATACATATGCCATCAGTGGAGCTGATATATAGCCCAGTATCTGACGGAGGGCTTAGTGATATATATGCATATTATGTTTGCTGGTAATAATGGAACAAATACATACACGCGCAAAAATTGAGAATGCTTTGTTTATTTGGCTGATAAAAGTAATTTGTTCGGTGCTGAGTTGGTATTTTTTTTTATATTTAAAAGGAAATTTGATAAATATTCCGAAAATTGTTAAAAAAGCGGGGCGCTGATGTTGCTTTGAAGCGGTTGAATTATTAACTAGAAACGCTTTTAGTAAATTATTTTTTAATTAGGTGAAATGTAATGTGAAGTAGAAGATCAAATTAAGTACCCAATTATGAACCAAAATTGAAAAAGATTTGTACTCTTTTTGCTCATATTATAACATGATATATGGACCTATTCAATTAACTGAAACTTTATTATGAGTACCTTGTACTGATTTCAATACTTCCAGGTGAAAAATATATTTTCTTTCTATAATTAAATAGTGTAGTTTTAGGATACGAAAATTAAGGTATCCTTTTCTTTTTTTTTATATTAATTATCTGGTACGAGTCTGCTTGACCTGTGATCTAGCTGTCATACAATACGCACTTGGGGCCATCGCGTAACATTAGAATTTTTTATGTTTTTAAATTGATATCCCGGATTTCTCCGCTTCGAAAAAATTATCACATATCCTTCATTTCAACCTTTTTTTTACTAAAATACAGTAATTGTATTTTCAATCAGTTTATAAATTCTCAAAAAAAAAATAACGGAAAGCTTTCATTTTGGCGTTTTTTTTTTACTTTTCAGGATACAAATGGTAGCAAAAAAATAATTATTAAAGAGCACGTAAAATTCTAGGGAATTTGGTGTGGCAGTTTTTATTTTATTGTCTTTATTTTCCGTGAAAAAAAATATTTTGCCAGCACCGCTAAGTTGGTTCCATGTTAACCATGTTTTCTATCATTGGTACACTTCTTTGATTTCCTCCAAAAAAGCGCAAGTAAAATTACCCGATATATCGGAATAACAAATAATAGGGAATAACAAACAAAATTTTAGTTCGTAGTAAAATTTGCATATCTTTTTCCTGAACAAAGGTAGATTGATGTGCTCAGAGTTTGTGTTAATAGTGAATGT
>JAGVSP010001276.1:0-75887 GCA_022494985.1 Micrasema minimum | reverse complement strand
TTCTCGTTTAAGCTAGTACTGCAAAAAACACATAAACATAGCATAAAATGAAACACCAACGCGAAATATGTATCAACGTAGGTTTCGATAAATTGAAAAATGATACGAAGGGTGAAATACAAAAAAAATATACGTGATAAAATCGAAGCGTTAAATTTGCGAAAATATTTTATAAACGATCGAGTGAAATGTTCACACTGATTTTTTTGCTAATATAAAAATGAATATTATTTCTAACGAAATGAATAAAATATATGGGTTACTCAAGGTAGGTAACTGACTGTGAGATTTTGCGAAGATTGTCGAGTTTTGTTATGTTAATCCTTTAAAACATTGTAATTTTAGAACCTTCCGTAAAATGGAATGCAGTAATTAGATTTTTGTATTAGTGTCTCGACGTTAGACTAATTTGGTAGTAACTTTATAATACTCGAACGTAAATTTTCACGCTCTCTAGACCAAAGAAAATTAGGCCAAACTTCTCATGCTTGGAACAAGCTTTGGCAATATATATGAATATTTCAGTATACATTGGAACAACTTCCACACTGCTCTGTCGCTGCTTCAATACGCAAGGTAAAATGTGCAACTACGTACAAAAGTCCTGTGTATTATTTCTACTAAATTAAAGAATGGTAAATGGTTATTTTATTTTTAACAAAAGTACCTTTTGCTGTGCACTGGAATGCTCAGTACCTCAAATTGGTGTACAGCCTTATGCAGAAGCTAGTTAGAAGTGGTCTAGCTGGATAAATCTAGCAGAAAACCAAATCTTCGAGTTAAACTATCAAAAATGCAGCTTTTGACTTTTTAGCTCGGCAAACAATGCTTAGATGAATTATTAAGAAAATGAAACACACTTAAGTGACAACAGATCAATTGATTTGTCATGGAAGAAGTACCTATATTAATATTGTATTTCATACACTTAATTAGGTTTGATTCGCTATTACATTTGTAGATAATTCTAAGAGTAACAATTAAATTTAATATTCTAAAATTCAATAAAATTTACAATAAACGATTTGTGAATTATTTGGCGAACGCAAAAGCATACATAATCAAAATATTATGATAATAATAATAATAATAATATCTTTTATTTAGCATCATCTTTGATAAAGTACATAATAAAATAAAATAGTATAAAATAAAAATAAAATCAAATAAAAAGAATATAAAGTGATCAAGGTGGTCGAAAATTTAAAATCTTTGACCAATGCTTCAGGAGTGGGCCGTCCGCGTACAGCAGCGCGGCTTGAACCACCCCACTCCTGCACCCAAACAGCCGACACCTGAAGTTGGCCACTTTAAAGCGCACCGTGGCCTCAAAGGAGTTTATTCCTGAGATAGCAAACATACCGGAAGCACTGCAGAACCTTGGAGAGCGGTTCAGTATTCTAAAGGCGTTATTATACTGCAATCTTATTGCACTCCAGCTTGCTGCTGAGTATTTACACCATAATTCACAAGTGTACATGGGCGTGCAATACGTCATAAACAGTGCCAGTGTCATTATGTGAACGTGATTAAAAAAATCGGTATTTATAATAACTATAATGAAATTCAGAAGGCAAGATTTAGTCTTACACTTTAGAATAAAGCTATCTTTATATGGCGCAGTTTACTACACAGTTTTCTGTGCAGTCTGAAAACGGTCCCGTATAAAGGTAAAGCTGCATGAAAAACTGTGTGCTAGTGTCAGATTTAAGCTGACATGACAGTCAATGTTTTTTATGTAAACGTTTAAAATAGACATTGGTTTATTGTATGCTTTTAAATACGTAAAAAAAAAATAACATATATACATAATTAGCTAAATATACAATTTCCTGAGAGCAAACATACGATAATAACTTACAATCGCGTTTAAAAAATACACATATTTAGCGTGTCTTTTGACAGAAGTTTGACAGACTGCACAGTTTTCTGAACAAGAAACTGTGTAGTTTTCGGAACAAGAAACTGTCTCATATAAAGTGGGCATAAGTCCAAGGCACCGAATATACATGCTTACATTATATTCTACCAGAAAATCTGAACATTTACTACAAAAATATTGATTCCTCCTTATATGGTGAAAAGCAGAGCATATGAAAAATGCAAAATCTTCGACAATGGCATAACCTCATTTCATGTACTTTCCCCGTTTTATAGATTTGGCACACAACGAGTTTCCCTTTTTGGGGATAACAGAGAACGCGGGAAATTGCGACATGCCGTCGGCATAGACTTTTAACCCATTTTCCGAACTTCAGGCTTCCTTTGCATTTTTTATGCCACTCATCTGTTGGGTTGGTCGACATGGGTTAGTTCTTACGATTCCTGCACTCAGATATATGGAACTTAGTTATATATCTCACAAAAGGCGGAGCTTTAACATATTATATAAGTATAATATAAAATCGGGTGAACCGGTACTACTAACTTTCGCCATTATTCTGCACCCAATGTGCACTTAGATGCACAGCAACGATACACCAAATGAAAGATGCAGTGATTCTTGATCAATTTTATTACATGAGGATAGGATGTCTGACGCCTTGCATGGCACCCTTGCACAGCGCTGGTTTAAACTGTGCAAACCACAAAGAACCCACAAAGAACTCAAAAAAGAGATTAGTCTTTACGCTTAGTATCATACATGAAATATTTTATAAGTTACCACTTGTCAAAAAGTATTTGATATAGACAGGGTCAAATGAGCGAAACTTATTTGTGCTAAAGGCGTAATTGAATAATTTTTATTTGAGAAAAAATCCAACCGAATACAAGGGTTATTTAAACTATTAAATGACTTAGTATCTTTTTATTCCCCTTGTACCTCAGATAATTTTGGCGTCCAAAATCTCGTTTTCAAACACAATAAGCTTTATAATCCGTATTACGTAAAAGATGATTTATTATCAAAATTCAAAATCAGCCTCTATCACAAAAAGCAAAAGCTGTATCTGGAAGCAAATTATTTTATAAGGTAAAATCACCGGAGAGAGCTTTCTAAAGCTTCATTCGATGGTTTCTTTGAAAAAAAATTAGAGAATTCATAACGAGTGCTATAGGTAGGTATTACATTTGCAATTTTTTACTAGGTATTTGATAAGTATTTCGGATCATAATGAGCGGAAAATTCAAATTACGCTATTTTAAAATTGTTTACTTATTTAATTTTAAAATATACTAATTAAAAAATGTATCTAATAACAGTTGAGATTCCCATCACAAACTTTGTGATTACATACATGATTATTTTTTTTAAGGTTTTATTTCCCGATTCTTTTTTTTAAAACTACGGTATATTATAAAATAAATGTATAAACATGACGTCTTATGTTAGTGTGAAAGAATTTTTTCATTGTTATGTAGGTACTTATTTCAATGATTCTTTTTTATAAAATGTCTTTTTAATAGTTTAGGCAATTGAAATATTATTCAATATAAATTTCGTTATTTAAATAAAATTGCATTATTTTATAGAGTGAATAGGCCTTTGCTTTTTTTCTTTTTATACGAATTCGGGGCTTCAAAACGTCAAGAACCTATAAAGAAACACATAATAGCAGGTATAATAAAATAAATAAACAAATAATAAGGAAACGTCGGGATGGATGCTCCTTGGGGGAAGTTTGCGTGTAGAAAACTTTCATATGTACGTATCGCCATTTCATATTCAGGCCCCGTACGTTTTTCCACCAGACAAGGCAAGTGAACCAATTTCTCAAAGCAGGGACTGCTCAAAAACTCCTGAAAACCCTTTCTTCGAACAAACAAGCCCGTATACTATGCCTCGGGTGAAAGTTTGCACGATATACGGAAGTTAGGTTGATAGAATTTCCCAACGTAGTGACTGAGTTAGATTTTTTTGTGTGCAAGACACAATGAGTTGGCGAAGCGAAACTCGCAGAAGATGCGGTATCAGAAATTTTACCTGGCAAATTTAGGAGAACATCAACAAACGAATTTACGTTAATGAAACACCGTTCATAGGTAAATTAGATGCTATTAAACAGGTGAATAGCGATTCTTTTTGCATTTATTTGGAAATATTTATTTTATAGAGATTTAAATATTATTTTTATATTTTCGAATTAACAAAAAACTTAATAAACATATAATTATACAAAATTAGTAATTATATTACTTCAGTTATCACAATACTGCCATTTATAATTGATAGTTTTGTTTTTTTGTTCATTTTATCTCATTATCTGAATCTCTTTGAACTCGTTCAATTTTTGGTTTTCTAGATTTTACTGATATAATAATGTTTTTGCCTTCGTGCAATATAATAAAATTTCCCTTCGTATTCCCCTTTACCTACTTTGTTACATTTCTGCCTTTTAACATCTTGTTTTGTATTTCGTCTATTCTTTCTCTCATTGTTCTTTTTCCAACGATTGTGTTTAGTATTCTAAATTTATCTTGTAATTATGCTAGTTATTATCTTTTGTATTGTACAAACATGTTACCTGTTTGAGTATGACCGTTTCTGGGTGGAAAGCGCTTAATGGTCAAAATTAATAAATAGTGGAAGGATTCCAAGTATTTTTTTATTTAAAATTTAATTTAGTTAGATATTTAAAATTTAAATTATTTTATTTTTAGACATAAATAATCATAAGGTTTATTTTTACTAATGTTCATATGTTTAAAAAATCGGACGTTTTTTGGAGGCGGCTCCAGGACTCTTCACATGGGATGCATAGCGCAGGAGTTGATTGATAAACGACAAACAATAAAAGTGTGTCCAATGTTGTTTACGGTCTCTGTTTATAAATATTTGTTAGGTTAAATTATAAGCATAACGAATTGAGAGTCAATTACCAGGGTTCTTGTAGGTGATGTAATCGTAGAATCCTCACTTGAATCTTAAGGTTCCTGCTAAAATGATTAACAATTGTTCTAAATGGAGACGGAGAGTGTTCACATGTGAAACGTCGCGACATTAACTTGCATGTATTAAGTTCTGATAATTGGACAGGATACGGATATCCAATACTAGGCAACATCTAGGGAAAGTTGTAATACATGAAATGGCACTTAACCAGCTACTAACACGTCATAAGCGTGTAAGCGCCTAGATATCATATTCCCTTCCTAGCTTTTCTTTTTTTTCGTCCTTGTTGGGATGTCAAATTGTTTATTTCATGTGTTATTTAAATTTATGCTTAAACAATGTGATTGATAAATTCGGATTTTGTTTTAAATAACAATTTAGCTCTTACATATTATCACTAAAACCTCTATTATGTTTAGCTGTAAGTTAACAGTTATATGGACTTATTGACAAAATTATTCGGGAATATCGGTTGCGATTATCTTGCCTTGATGAAATCACGTAATAACGTTTAAAATACGCTGCATTTAGGGTACCATTGCACATTGTTTTGTCTAAAAAAATTGCTGCCACGTATGCGGTTTTTAATTTATGTTGGTACATACGTATTTGCATTTGGCTACCAATGCATGGGTCGCGGGGGTTCGATTCACCGTAGGGAGGGAGAACATTTACATTTTAACGAATCAATAACAATAATAATTATGAACTAATCAAATCTAAAAATATGATTGTTGCAAAATTACACATAATTAATATAATGTTTCAATAAAACCAGCATTTTACAAAAGGCTCGTTTTTCCGATATCATGCCGAGTGATTTCTTTTATTCGCATTAGACAAAGGGCGCCATTACGTAAGAGCAAACATTTCATTTATAACATGCATTTGCACAGAACTACATAGCCTTTCCGCTTAGCGGGAACCTCCTATGGGAGGGTGTATGTGCGGTCTGTGGCCCACATCCAACACATATAAAGAAGAGGAATCTAGAACAGTAGGACCACATACACCTTGATCTGTGGACTAAGCGAGCAAGTATAGGAATCGGAGAATATGGCAGGTGGGGCACGATTTACTATTTCGGAGTAGACTTTTAAAACGTTGGCTGTTTTAAGGATAAATAGGGTTGCCATGAAATATTTAAGAGTTTGTTCATTTTGTTAGTCAAAAATAGTAATAATAGATTGATATTCTCTACTGATAAATAAAATACCGCTTTTTAGTTTTGACCTAAGGTTTATTAATTATTGTATTATTTTTATTCTTTAGAAAAAAATATACAAAATTTAAGAATTGAGGTAGGAATATTATATTGCACACCACTCTCTTTGTCCTCCGGAATAAACTAAATATGCAAATAGGTACATAAGGTAAAAACTATTATGTAAACAATACTTTTTTATGGTTTGTACACGTACACTCAATTTTCTTTTTTAAACCTTTCACTAAATAATTCAATTCAAGTTTTTAAAAAATTTGTTATGTTTTTCAAACTTCTGTTTTTCATTACAAGATAAATTCGGGTGAAAAATTTTATATAAAAAAAATATTACTGTAAAACTAATTTCATGCTCAGCGATTGGTGGTAGAATTAATAATCTCAAATGTAGATTTGACATAATGAAATTGGCAACCCTGTTTCTATTTAAGGGGTGGCTGTTGATTTTATATTCACCCTGATCTCTCAGGTAAGTAGCTTACCCCATCGAGATTTGTCACACGCTGAGAGACTCCTAAAATAATGTAAAACGAACATTTTATGGTAAAAATATGTATATAAAAGGCACAGAGGTACATTGCGATCTTTAAAATAAAAACAATATTTCATTAACCGAACTGAGTTCACATTGTAAAAAAAAATCATGATTACTATCATGGGGGGTTTTGGGAGTACAGTTTGACTCCCATACTCCGAAATCCGTTCGTAAAAGTGAACACTATATTTTTATAGAATAAAAACACTTAGAACACATCTTTTTGTTTAGAAATAATAATGAAAGTAATAATGTAAATAGTAACTAAAATAAGTAAAATTTAAAAATACTTACAAACTAAAACAATTCAATACGTTTATAAAATGTGTGATATAAGTTATACTCGTATTTAACCTACATAGTCCTTAAAGCCACAATACGACTATAAAGGAATGGTCGATCTTTAGAAGTAGCAGTAGTTCAAATCGTTTGCTTCTACTATTATTACTAGTTTCCGTTATTCGCTTCCGACGGTGCATAGTGCAGTGGAATGCAGTGCTCTGTGCACCATTGGGACAGCAGATACCAAGGGTTTCAACGTCCGTTGCCTCATCTCTGTGTCTCGCACAAAGTCAAACCACCGCAGACCTGAAAGCCCTACCCTTTCCCTAGACTGCTATAAAGACTATTGAGTCTTTTTTCAGTCCAGCCAACTCTACCGATTTTTTTCAACAAGCTAAACCGCGATTTTAAGATTGTTAGTGTGATAAAAATACGGATGAATTTACTATTATGTACGCGAACAAATGCTTTCATTGTACCCCTACCACTGTCTCGGCTTATGTGTTATAATTGTCATTTTTTCCATCACCCAAACCAACCAGAGTCAGCCCAAATTAACAGTAGTAGGGTATGTTAGTTTCTACTCCGATCATTATTTATTAATAATTACTACCACCCGTGTGGAGACCGGTATCCCGCCTCGCCAGGCCCCCCATCCCAGGCATCCACCCGTGCATCCGCGGTCAGGGTCTCAATGGAGGGGAGATTAGGGAAAAGAGGAGAGGTGACAGAACGCATGAGTGCATCTCACACTATTATCCTATCATGCTATCTGGCACCACCGCAGACCTAATATTCTTCTAAGACTCCTATTCTTAAAATGTAGTACGTACCTAGTAAGTAAATGTAATAAGTAATTGCTATTTTGAGCCACTAAAAAACCATACATTTGAATAAAATAATAAATTGCTAGTCTTTTAACAAGTCGAAGTAACTTTCGATGTTTATTTTTTAGTTTCTTGCAGTTTTTCAGAGCACCTTGTGTAATAGCTTCTAAGCGTTGACATTTTTTGAAATGTCTATTTGTGAGGGAATAAACCCGGGTAAATAGAAAATTTCATCATCCCCGCAACGAGAATTGCTTGAAACTGAAACGGAGGAATTCTCATTCATTTAAAGACGACCCAACAAAGAAATATTCTTCAAAAGAAGCGAGGTATTAAGGCTCACTTCACCTTTGTAATTCGCAGTGTAATCCGGGCTTAACTTTTATAAGAAGACGGCGAAACCAGAAAAAGTGTACAAATTTCTTTCACACTGTGGTATTACCAGTTCAATGAAATATTTAGAGTATGATCATAATGCCTTAGGATATAAATAACTCACAGAAGTTCAGAAAGTACTTGAATATTACATTTTTAGATAGTATTATATTCCACTGCTTTCGGGTTTATTAAATCTAAAAATAATATAAAACAACATTTTTTAAAACCTCATACAAGTTTTGCTTGTCTAAAAAGTATGGAATATTTAATTCTTGAAGACACAGAGATGGAAAGGTTAACAAACTTCTTAACATCCAAAGTGGTTTTTTAGCACATTCTGATATCGATTATCTAATCGATAATTACAGTTTTATACAAAATTTAAATAAAAGAAAACGCTTGAATTTGTAATGACATGTTATTATTTTTATACATTTTTCTTTAATTTAAGTTACTTTTTCTGTATAACATCTTATAAAAAAAACTGTTTTTATCGAATACCTCAGATTGTGCTTTATTTAAAGTGAATTAACGATAACCAACTTTTTATTGACTGTAACCTACTTGGTACGAATGTTTACGTACATATTTATATAACTACAAGTAAGTAATACTGTTACCGGGAATGGTCAAGAAATATCGCGAAATTGGAAAATAAATTAAGCACACGGGGCTCATATAGAGCTTGCGTGCAGTCGGCCATTGGAAGTATGCAGACCGTAAAACAAGGAAAACGGCAAAATCCGTGGGACCATATCGACTATCGACAAACAGTAACAACCAAACGCGATTATATACCGAACTCATCGATTTGTTCCGCAAACCCCTTATACCCGATGGCCCATAAACTCTGATTAACCCACAAGGGGTTGAAACAAACGCGTTTTTCTGAGAGAAAAAACGTAGTGCAAAAAAAACCTTTTATTTTAGTAAGAAGCAGATTAGAAATACAGCTTTTGCGTTGTGGTATTACAACGTAAATCAGTATCTTCCATGTTTTAAAAAAATACACGTAGCTTGTAAAAAACGTGATTAAATACTTAATTATGTAGAAATCTTTAAGCACTCATGGTTTTATTTAAAAAAGATAAAGTTTAATGTAAACTTTATCCATACTTGAAATATTTTCGGTGTGTCCAAGATCTTGTAGATTCTCGTCTAAACTAATTTTACGTGTGTCAAAATACTGGTAGACGAATATTGGATTTCCTCATCACATTATTAAATTGAAATTGACATCTCAACAGAGACTAGAAATGTGGAAGGGAATGTAGATATCTAGGCGTTTACAGAGCTTATGACCTATCATTGGCTGGATTTAAGTGGCCACTTTATATATAACATTCCCTATTTTGCCTAGTATTGGATATCCATATATGCCAATTATCCGAACTTGTATAAATACAGTGAAATGGCGCGGCGCTTTACATGTGAAAACTCTATATCTTCCATTGAGAAAATTGTGAAACGTCGCGTCATTTCACTGTATATACATATTATATACATGTCTGGATAATGGCAGATATGGATATCAAATACTAGGCAAAATGGGGAATATTATAACACATCAAGTGCCCTTTTAACATAGCCAATGATAGAAAAGCCCTTAAACGCCTATATATCCCTATTTCCTTCCAAACTTCTCGTCTCTGTTGAGATGTCAATGTAAAAAATAACTTTATGTTTATTTGTGCTTATAACATAAATAAATATTATACTTTTTTGATTTTTGTAGAATGGTTGTTCTTAAAATATAATAATATCCTTTTCCGTACAGAGAAGTCTCAAAATATGTTTGTATGGTTAACTTGTATCTAAAATAGCATGGCTGAGTATTACTTTCAGTTTGTTGTAAGTGCAAAGAACATTGTTCGGATCTAGTATAACCGATGGTTTTCTGGATTCCTTTACACCTTTGTTCTCCTGGGAGTTCTGAATTCACCATAGTATAGAACACACGTAACAAAAGAAGACATTACTATTTGATCTCTTTCGTTTCTTAAACTACCATTCCGCAGTATCAACTTGTGCTTTAAAACGAACTGTTCAAAAGGAAAACAAGTTCCACATTTTATTGAATAGTATTTGTTAAAAGTTTATCAGTGTAGATTATTTGGATATAAGTTGTGATCAGTTAAAACAAATACATACTTAAAAGTGGTCACGTGAAAAGTCGGAATAATCGGCGTACGATGTATGAATGTGGAGAAAGCAAGAGAAGTATGTCGAGCGATCTATCTTCTCTGCCTACCCCCTTTCTAATTAGAGATTATATATTTCTAACTAGAGTATATAGAACTTTTGTAATGCTTCAAAAATAAGTAAAATCTTGATTTTTGAGTATCAAATCTATACCATATCTTCTTCTTCATCAGCCATTGTTCGTCCACTGCTGGACATAGGCCTCCTCCATATTGGTCCACTGCTTTCTGTCCTGGACCTCGAGCTGCCATCTGGATCCTGCAGTACTTTTTATGTCATCTGTCCATCTTCTTGGTGGTCTTCCTACAGGTCTCCTTGCAGCTCAAGGTCTCCAGTTCAGCAGGCGCTTCGTCTATCGGTCCTCACTCTGGCGTGCCACATATATACGCATATAATTTTGTTTTGGTATTTCGTTAGAATGTTTTTAGATAGGTCATTATCATCATCATCATCATACCATGTCCGCTCCCTATGTGGAGCATATGGGTTCCACAAACTGTCACCAGGCCAAGCGATCGGCTGCCAGCTCTCGTGCATCCTCCCGAGTCAAGTCCACGTCCCGCAGCTCTGACGCAAACTGCCGACGAATTGTCGACAGTGGACGACCAGGACGCCGAGAACTCGATGCCTTGTAAAATAGGCTCGGCTTTGTAAGGAACACAGAGGTGAGGCAACGGACACAGCAACCCTTGGTATCTACTATCATCCAGCGTTGCTATACCATATACTACGTATGCCTCCCGAGAGCCTTAACCATGCTTGCCTTTCAAACAGGTAGTGATCATATAATAGAAAGGTCTTGAATCTATTGAATTTTGTAACAGTTTCATAATTTTAAATAGCAAAAACTCATCTCTGAAATAAAGATACCTACAGATCTATTTGTTAAATATTATATTACCTATCGGATATTATTTTTAAAAACCAGATCTTAATGAACAAAAAAAACATATAACAAACTAACTAACCATCACGCCATTTCCCCGTAGGGGTAGGCAGAGAGATAATAGAACGCCACACCACTCTGTCCTGGCATACTTCTCCTCGTTTTCTCCACATTCATACATCTCCTAATGCACGCACGTCGATTATTCCGACTTCTTACACGCCCACTTTCAAACACTTGTTTTACTTGAACATGCCATGTCTTTCTCGGTCTCTTCCTCGACTTCTACGTCCAGGCACAGTTGCATAATACATTTTTTTAGCCGTTCTTTCATCATCCATTCGCTCTACATGACCGAACCAACGTAAAAGACCTTGCTTAATTTTGTTGGTAATGCTTATCTCAGCCTAGCATTCTGCTCTAATTTCAAAAATCTCATTTTAAGTTTAAGTGCATTTTTGCGCACGTGTGCGGAAGGGTTAAAAAAACAACGGGTGGTCATAAAGTTTGATTAAACGTCACGGCAGACTTTCAACTGATCCCCTTTGCCGATATTATTGGATTACGGTGTTGAAATGATGCAAGCGCCTGCTTCCTGCATAGGAACGAAATTTAAAAGCCGTTTGCTGCGGGTCATGAGAAAGAGTCGCATATGTTATAATTTATCAGATTTTTGTACTACATTTTTGTCACATAATTTAAGTTATTAATAAATAACTAATTAAAGTGCAATAAAAAATACTTGGTACACTTCCACTTTTTTTTATTTTGACCAGTTAGCGCTTTCACCCTGTAACGGGCATCTTCAGACTGGTTACGGGTGAAAGCGCTAACTGGTCAAAATAAATAAAAGTGGAAGTTAGTGTACCAAGTATTTTTTTATTTCACTTTAATTAGTTATATATTAAAAATTTAATCATGGAATTCCACCAATTAATGTCAATAAAAAATATAAATCGAACATAATTTAAGTGTTACAAAAATATATTTAAACAGAATACACGTGTATTTTTGAGTCTCTCTTCTCCACGTTAGTATATTGACTAAATTATTATAAAAACTAGCTTAAAAACTACATCAATCTATCCTTAATACTAAAAACAAATTGCGTACAATTTATAACTCTGTTATTTGTAAGTATGGGTATTTTTACGTGGCACGAGGCTCTGAATCTGTGTCTCAATGACGAGAAATACCAATTTTCAACTGGCAAAATTTAACGTTTTATTAATACTGAATCATTTAAATTGCGTTTTCTTAATTTCGACAATGTGTTAGATACGCGACTCTTTTTTCAGATGGCAGTATCCGCGGAAAGAGTCCAAAGTAAGCCTGAGGAAGAGAAATTGGACGAACGTATACGTTACCTGTTAACGACTATGAGGTTCCTACCTATTAACGATCTATGAGGTTCCTATAAAACGATCTATGAGGCTCCTATTACCTATCCATGAGGCGCCTATCAGAAAATATTACTACCGTAACTCCAGTACATAAAGACTGAAAATTGGGTCGTCATGCAAATTGGTAATAGCCACCGAAGTGGAAATGGGTCGATGAGCATGAAAGAAATTAATCAACGCTTTTAAAGAGTAAATTCCCGTTTTATCTAGATATCCGTTTAAAACAACGTTTTTTTTCGTACCAAAAAATCGACTTACTACATCTGGAACTATTAAAAAAGAGTTAATAACCAACTCAGTGAATGATAATTATAAAAACTGATAAATTATTTACACATTTATAAACAACATTTTGAGTGTGTTCAAACACTTCGAAAATCGTTAAAAATACAGATATTTGTAAATTGATAAGTTTTATTAGGTACATCGTGTCTGGTTATAATTATAAATTCAATTTAAATTTCAAATTAAATTGCAGCTAGGTATTACATAATGTATTTTTATTGTATTGAATAACAAAGCAAACAAACACTTGAAAAAGTATTTACATAGTAACCTAATTATAATGAGCCGTGACCATCGAAATTACAATTAATTAATTCATATCATTCTAGTGCATGACAACTGTCCAATAGTGCAAAACAAATAGCATCACCAAATTAATAATTTAATATTGTATTGTGGAATAGTTGCATTGTTAACTTTGGACAAATAAATGTAAATTTTACACAGATACAGAATGTTTTTAAATGGAATTTTACATAATAAATGAAATTGTCATATTTTACACGCTAATTACAAAAGTAATGTTAATTACAATGCCAAAACTTGTAAAATGTTGAATTAAAGCATAACTATTTGCACATTCGTTATAAAAGTGTTTTAAAATGGATTTTAGAAGCACCCGTAATTATTCGTCCAGTTAGCTGTGCGCGGTCTAAAACGCCTCAAATACGTTTTAAAAGTATCTTGTTTGTCCAGAAAATGATGGTTTGCGTGTTTTGGGACCATATCTAAATCGGATAATCAAGTTATCATTCACTGTCGATTGAAACATAATTAGTAAGTTCGTAAACCCAATTCATGATTCCAGTCCAAGTACTAATTCCTAGCCTTGAGATTTTTGACATTTGGATTTTATTATTATTATTCAAATTATTTAGCCACCTTCACAGGCCAAGAGGCTCAATTACAGAGAGAAACAACGTCACAAACACCCAAGCTTGAAAAAAGTCACTTTAAATATTTGTGTTCTCACTGGGAATCGAACCCGGAACCTCCGTATCGTGAGTCCAGCGTCTTAGCTATTAAGCTTCGGAGGCCGCCTAGTAATTATATTAAAATACCATTAATTTTCAAAAATTGTTTAAGTAAAATACAATGATTTATTGAATCCCCTGTTTTGAAATTTAAATACAACAACCGATTTCGAACAGCCTGTAGTGATACAGTATCACATGGTATGGGCCAGTGGGTTAACCATTGGTTTGGGTGATGCGGTTTTAGCATTACCCATAAATTGCATGCAAAATATTCATCAAAATAGCATAACGATCCAATTTTTGTTTTAAAGTAAGTGCCTGCTAAATTTGCAGCTCCGATTAAACCGGCAATAAATTAGCATTTAGTGCATTGTAAAATGAAACGTTTTGTTACTATGTAAAAGACAGTTACAGGAAAATAGTAAAATTGTAAACTTTTGTATTGAAACAACAAAAAAATCATTAAAAAATGACAAAATTCCCATTAAATCATAAAATTTTTAGCTAATGCGCATTTAATTAGCTAATAAACAATTTAAAATAATGATTTTTTTCAACTTGTTTTTGAAGTAGTTTATTCATCTTAAAACCCAAATTTAAATTGTAATGTAACTTAATAAATCTACTTTTAATGCAATGTAAATAAATGTAACTGTAATATAACTTAATAAATGTATTTGAATGCAATGTAAATGCATCAGGCGTATATGTGCTAATAAATAAATAAACAACATTTTGAGTGTGTCCAAATACTTGTAGACCAAATCTGGATTTCACCCATTACGGGCTAATAATTACAATTTGACATCGCAACATAGACGAGAAGTTTGGAAGTCAAGTGGTCACTTAACCCAGCCAATGATAGGTCATAAGTCCTGTAAACGCCTAGATATCCATATTCTCATCTTTGTTGAAATGTCAAATTGTAATACAATTATGTCTAAAGAAGTACTAAAGCCAGAAAAAAACGTGTTTTGCAAAATGGAGTTTTAATTTTTTTACGGAAAAATAAAATAAAAACCTTCTACTAAATAAACTTTCAAATACAATTGAATTAATTGTGCTCCTTAATTATTTGTTAATTGTTTTTATTTTACTCCCACCTTTCTTTTTCTCTCAGGTCCGCTGCCGTTCCGTCACGACTCCAGTTATTGGAGGTTGCTGCGACCGTTCCCGAACTTCAACGTGGGTTATGAAGTCAAACGTCTAGTATCCTTCACAGATACTACTTGTTTTCAAAACTCATCAATTGAGCATTCTGAGATTAATTTAAAAATCAGGACTTACATCCGTATAGGAACACCCGCACAAGACCTAAAAAGTTGAGTATAAGCTGATATTAAACTGATATTCCAGACAGAACTAAAGTTACTAAAACTAAATTTCATGTAAATGAATACATTAGATATATTCTCTGTCTATCCAGTAGCACGTTAATGATGCAGAGTCTGACAGAATTAACCTCAGCAATTTAGAAAACTGATCAAACACCAGAACTTCTACTCGATAAACCAAATTATACAATGAACAGTTCCGAATAACAACCCCAGTAAATACTCCGTGTGACTTTATAACTCCAATTGATTTAAAGCATTAATTCGACAAGTTTGGAATTTATGCATGTGGATGGATACATAATATTCTGTAGGTAATATTGTTCACACCCCACGTGTATATCACAATAACCCATTTGCAATGTTAATCCTATGAGGGTGTTGAAACAAGACCACCCTTCGGGATCCCACACCCTGGCCAACCATGGCCCATAGGTTAACATGGACTTGTATAGAAAATGAACATGACTCTGTAGCTGTATAATGCAATATATATTATAGAGTGCATTTTTGATACGTCGGAGATCAATACAATTAAGTCAAACGATCAAAGTTGGTTTAAATGATTATTTTCTTGCGTCAAGTGTTAAAAATGTTAAATTACAGTCACTTCATTTAATTTGTTTGGTCAAAATTAAATAATTAAATCGTGAATTGAAATGTAAGATATAATAAACAGATGGGTAGGTATTCCAGAAAAATGACAATTACAAAAGTCCCTGAAAATGTGCCCGTTTGCTTTTCGATATAAATACATAGTTTGTATCTACATGTTATGATAATATATTAGTTATAATTTGTTGAGATTATCTACTGACATTTCTTGGTGGAATTGCATTTTAATAAATAAAACACCTTTTTAGTTAGACCACTTATATAGTTTATTCCAGTAACCTGTTTCCAGTAACATCGTCAGACTGGTGTCTGGTGTCACCAGTCTGACGATGCTAGCGATAGCGAAACCAGGTTACTGGAATAAACTATATAAGTGGTCTAACTAAAAAGGTGTTTTATTTATTTATATAATTTATAAATACGAATACAAACGACAGTATTTTGTAATATGTTGATGAGAAAATATCATATTTAATTTTTTTATTGGCACTTGATATGATGATTATACTGGTACTTGGTTTGTGAACAGCCCCTACAAGACCGTGAATATGGCGCAAATTGTGAATAAATTAAAGATAATTGACCACTTGGCTTCAAGCGTGGAACGAATGAGAATATTCACCAGGCTTAGTGACGGGATGACGTAAAGAGGTATTGTACGAGTATAATACATTGTATCACCGTAATACGAGCCAATAAGGGATTGTTCACGTTCACGTTAAAGTATGAATTTTTAATCAGGTAATTGGGGGAACCTTTCAAGGGGGTTTGAATTGAAAACATCATGTCGCCAATCATCACTGATAGTAATGAAGGTTAATTGATAAAGCACGTCGATACGTGAGATTGTGAGAACGTACAGGACACCTGTGTTCGTCCCGTAACGACGTGGAATTTAGATAAAGGTGGACATAAGGAAGAAGAAATTCATGCCGAGAGTCTTGGAGATAAAAATATCTGAAAGACTGATATGATCATTGAAATTCATGCTCTTTGTAGATGCACAAGTCTAGAAAGTGGTTAGGAAAGATAAACAAGAAACTGGCATGCACTTTTGAAACAATAAACCAACATATCGTCAATTAGTGATGCATATCTGCATATTTGGCTACTGTTTTTCTGGACAATCTGCTAAAAAATGTTGGGACAATTACTGGGTATTGACGTCCAAAGGAGCAGCTACAACCTTAATTAAATCTTAGAAACGTTACACGGCTTAGGTATTATAGATAATTTTTTTGAGAATATCCATACAAAAATAATCTATGTAATCATCGGTAGGTAAATTAGTTTTCAAATTTTTTGTCTACATCAATAGCGTATTACTTGGACTGCCTCTGTTTAATGCAAGTCGCGGGTACATCACAAGTAGGTATAGATGTGTATCGTGAACATATTTGTACGTTTCTGCCCTAATAACGAAATACGTTGCCCAACAGCGTACACCGTTAGGGCAATGAAACTTAAGCTGTTCGTGCAATATTTCGGTTTAATGCACTAATCAATTACACTGCGTATGGCGTTAAAGGGCCGATTGTTTATTGGATTAAAACGATAATCGTTACAGTCCTTGATTGGATTAAAACCTCAATCGAAACCATTTTGATAAAACTGGTAATTTTTTTAAACTCACTGAAATGCGTGTCCTGAAAAACAATGTTTTAATGAGGAGATTTTTTGGCTCTCAGATACATAATATATATGATCTGCTAGTTTATAGTATAGCTAAATTAAAAATTATAAGTACTAGTTGAATGTTTTTTTTTCAATTGAATTTTTTGTTTTTTTGTTCTGTTTCGGTTAGGTCGATTCCTTTCCAAAATTTATTCCCTACCTTCATCTTTTTCGATTTGTCACCCAACGTTTCTACACGAGTCAGTCTCGAAAATAGCCCCACTCAGCGCAGCAGCATAACCTCAAACCTCGTCTTCATACGTCCTTCCTGTTAAATCCAAGACCTGGTCTTCTTTTGTTCTATTCATTACAAAACCCCCTCCTTGCCAAACCCCAACATTCCTTCCCAATAACCAAAGCTCAAGGCCCCTCGGTAAAAGTGAATTATGGTGCGCTGGTGTCCCTCGATTGTGTCCCGTTAATTATCTTGGTGTTCTCTAGAATGGTTTCAGGAACACTTCTAATACATCCTGGTGATCCTTCATAAGTGCTGTTCCTCGGTCCTGGTGAAGAGTCCCGCTGGTAAGTCCTTACATATTTCCGATCCTCGTTCGGACAAAGTCACCAGAGAGCAAAGCCAGCACACTTTAATAATATTTTTATATCTCCGCTTGCTCTTACGAAAAAACACGTACTATTATTTTTTATCTTCATTCATTGTGTCACCAGTAAACAATTATTACATTTGACCGGAAGTTGTGGTATATCGTTAAAGCACATTCTTCTATGAAGGAATATTCGTTATCCGTTCTGGAATAAGCAATGTCTGATGATAAGTGTGCAGGACTTCCGTCCTTATCTACTGCGTGGGAAGACAATTTATTATTTTGATATGGTGGTTTTCTATGTTATTATTGTATCAGTGTGTGACCAATGATGTGATTGGTCAGCGGATGTCAGTTAGTCAATTGAAAAAGTATGAACATACTAATTTATGACATATATTTTTTATTAAATAATATGAATTACCATAAGCAAGTACGCAAAATTTGTTTTCAATAACGTAAATTACTCATTTTAAAAAAAATAATTCAGCAAACAGCTAAAAATAATAAAACGGGTATTTGAGTACGTTAACGGAGTCGGTTGTCAAACTTGACAAGGTACTCAAGGACCGCGAGTTGATTTTTCAACTCGTATACTATTATTGATGCGCAAGTTGGCAGTTATTTTATTGTTTAAAATATGGGGTGTTTATTTATGATGCTTTATATTTAAACTATTGTATTTTTTTTTATGTAGATTGATAATTTTTTTTTTTTTTTTTTTTTATTATTTTTTTTTTTTTTTTTAATTTTTATATTTTTAAATATGGGTCTTCAAGTTTGGGAGGTCATTGACCCTATGACCTATAGGGGTAGCCGCCAATGGTTATAAGATATGTATTATAAATGATATACCTAGGTACTGTTTCTGTTGGTCAATTTTGTAGCTTTACAGCTGTCATGAGATTAATTTTTAAGCAAAAACGTGTTTTAAATAAATAACGCTGAACCGTTAATTATAAATCATTTCATAGAAGTAAGCAATGTGGCGAGTCATAAAGAGCTAACTGAATAAATGTTTGCGAAGTTTGTTTGCAAGTGTTCTAAGCAAAGTAACGTAAACAATGCTTCAGTTTTCAATGCACACAAGTTCCCCCGTGAGTGGTTTAGAAGAATTCATGTCAGAATCTAAGCTCATTACATTATGAATACAGAGCATTGTGAATGCCTTATTGTTCCACAAAATGATAAATAGTACAGAGTAAACAAGAAAACTAGAAACATCAGAATAAGTTGGTCCTTCATTGCGGTTAGTATTATGTAGGGTAGACCGTTAATCCGTCAATTTTATAATAACGACCGTTAAAAGCGTGTAATTGTGTAATATTAAGTAAAAGTAAACTGGTATAATGGGAATAACATTGAATACAGTTAATTATGATACTTTATTGATTAAAAATGTTTTTAAAAAAATCAAGAAAAATTTAACGCTATTTGGCGGCCGCCGCCGCGCTGTTGTGAGATAAAAAAACGTTGGGTGCTCAACGCTGCGGTTCCGGGTTTTATTTCTAGTTAGAGAAGAAAAATGCCCAAATGTTTTGGAATGTTTTCTCCTATTGTTATGTTTTTCAAACCGCAGAGGTGCTAAAAAAAAAATAATAAAAAATGGTAATAATGGTTAAACTGTTAACGGTACCTACATACATCTAGAACTTCATCAACCTTCACCCCTTCTGGACGACCCACCCTAACACAGTCTATACATAGCACCACAAACCAAGAGCAAATACGACTAAGTAAGCTAACCCGATACAGTCGCCATGAAATGCCAGTTCCAAATGGCAAGACCGAGATAGCTTCAGAGGAACGATTCAGAAGAACTGAAAGTTAGAATTGGTGTCCTTTTTTCCATTTTTTTTAAAATAGAATTTAATCGACTGAGACGGAATAACCAGTCAAAATAAAACGTAATGGTTGTTTGTGAGTAATTTTAATTCAATGGATACGTATAAAATAGTTTTGTATTGAAGGTAGCCAAGAAAATAATGTAGTTTAAAAATACCTAGATTTCGTTTTTGTCTCATGAGTAGGGTAACGGTTTATACGAAAATACTATATTTTTAAGGCCTTTGTGACGTTTTTAATGATTTATCTTCAAGATAAAATATTTAAACTTATAAAATAAAATTTTTAATTACGTATATCGAGTTTCAGACCAATCAAGGATCAATGAGAAGGGGAGTTTCTGTACAAATTTTCTAAAAATGTACGCTTTCTAAGGTTAATTTCATAACACCACTTATTATCGAATTCCACCGAATAAAGACTCCAAAACTTATGCCAATACACGAAGCGTGTGACGTAGATGTTTAGTGATGACATAGATGCCTATTGATGACGTAGTGGGTAACTAGACACCTCAGACACGGTAGTCTTTTTCAAGTATGGAATGTCACTTCTCTGAAACTCGTATTCGAAGCAAGTAAGTGCAAATGCGATTTTTTTACTGAAAAAAAAAATTGTGTTTCCAGATTTATTATGAAAAAGTAGGAATGAGTCTATCCAAGAGCATAAAATTACTTATTCCACTACCCGATCTATAACATGTTAAACAGATATTTCATTTTTTTTTATAATAGTATGAGCCGTAAAAATTATTAATATGTAAAAAAAATGAATTTCTTAAATATTTAAATAAAACACAAACGTGATGGCAAACAGACTCCCTCCTTAAATATGTACGCAAAGTTCGCATTGTATTGGCGGTCGCGCTTTTTAAATCGTCGGTTTATTTATCTATGTAAATGATCGAGCGTGTGTTTGTACTTCATTTGACAAGTAGACAAGGGATGATGAAATATTGGGATGTGTTTGGACGAATGACAGCCAAACATACGAATGAATGTCGGCGGGGTAATTGATGGAATAAGACACAAAAGGGGAATAACTGGGGTCAAAGGGAACTTAAATGGTGGAAATGCACACGTACACTCATAATTTAATAATGGGTATTTTTTTTGATTTCGTGGTACGTTAAATCCAAAATTAAATAGGTATTAACTTAAACCGTACCTGTGTCAAAATTGAGAACGATGCAAAGGTTAATGACATGGTTTTAAAAAAAAAATTTCAAAAATACATTACAAAATGTATTCCTCATGACTATAAACTCATTTTGGGCTTTAAAATAATTACATTTATTATAATATATATTGATTTATATTTTTTATTTGACATTACTTGGTGGAATTTCATGATTAAATTATTAATATATAACTAATTAAAGTTTAATTAAAAATACTTGGTACACTTCCACTTTTATTTATTTTGACCAGTTAGCGCTTTCACGAGTTTTTACAACAAAAAAAAAGGTATTAATGTATACTTTTGGCTTGTACAACATGTTACCAGTCTGAAGATGCCCGTTACAGGGTGAAAGCGCTAACCGGTCAAAATAAATAAAAGTGGAAGTGTACCAAGTATTTTTTATTTAACTTATATTAGTTATATATTAATAATATAATATATATTCACGACAGAACACACAATTATTATAAACATAACCATATTATAACAAGCAAAATAAAAATGAAAATACAAATACACTAAAAGTTAATTATTTACACTTTCCACATACTGCCTGAGGTAATACAGCTTAAGGCTGTTAGCCACAATATAAGAGCCTCGAATAGCCTAAGGAAGCCGGATATATTTCCTACAAGCCAGGCACAGCAGAGACTTTAAACCAAATTTTATAGTACGAGTATCAGGTAGGTGTAGATTGTGTTTTGTGAACATCACAGTTATAAATGTAGTAAATATTTGTGTGAGCTACATTACTTATGATTTGAACCTGTGCATTTGCAATTTCGTAATAAGGTATAATACTTAAAGGTAAAATGCCGGGCAGTCTGTAAATGTATGAATGTCCTGCTATCCACAAACTGTGTTAGTACAAGATAGTGACGGATCATTTCCTAGACAGCAGACGCACACTTAAGGTAAGTTATAGGTCGCATCATCTAAAAAGAACGCTGGAGGAAAGTGGAGGGGGTGGGTCTGCGCATGTGACCCGCCCACCCCGCGTCTCAAATAAGCCCGATAATCGCCCAATTCGCTAGTGCGCAGCTTGACCGCCAGCGTTCTTTTTACATGACGCGAACTATACCAGATTGTGACTCGTCAAGTTAGTATCGACGCAACAGCTGACGGTACCGAGACAGAACAACTATTATGGAAACCGAACCTAGAAAGCGTAATATCAAAACTATGTCATTCAATACCACAAGAAATTCGTGACAAAAAAAATCAAAAACAACATAAAATACCTAGTAAAGTTAAAGCATTAATAAGCGTGTGCAAAATTATTCATTCATTTTACGCGGATTTACTGAAAGTGATAGATAATAATATCATATGATAATATTATAGATAATATTATATATATGAAGATAATATTACATGTGAAAAGTCGGCGTATGTGCATGAGAAGATGTATGAATGTAGAGGAAGCAGCTGGTACCAACCCTTATGTATGGTAGTGAAGCGTGGTGTTGGAAAAAGAAGGATGAAAGTAGACTGAATGCTGTTGAAATACGATCTTTCAGGCGAATGTGTGGTAAGACTATGTATGATAGGTGTACAAATGTCGAAATTAGAGCAGAGTGCAAGGCTGAGATAAGCATTATCGACAAAATTAAGAAAGGGCTTTTACGATGGTTTGGTCATGTGGAGCGAATGATTGATGAAAGAACGGCTAAAAGAAGTTTAAATGCAAGTGTGCCTGGATGTAGAAGCCGCGGAAGGCCGAGAAAGACATGGCATGACCAAGTACGTCAAGTACTTGAAAGTGGACAAGTGAAAAGTCGGAATAACCGGCGTATGTGCATGAGAAGACGTATGAATGTAAAGGAAGCAAAGGAAGTCTGTCAGAGAGGTATGGCGTTCTATCCTCTCTGCCTACCCATACGGGGAAATAGCGTGATGGTTAGTTAGTTAGTTAATATATAATAATATAACGTATGTAAGTTATAATATACAGTACGTATATTATAACTTTTTTAACAAAAATTTAAAAATTAACAATAATTTTGTAATGTAAAACGCAGACAAGCCTTGGCTTTGCCGGAAAAAAAAGGGAAATCTTAGTCACAAAATTTATATAAAACAAATTTAGTTAAGATAGTGATTATGTTAGTCGTTATCTTTCTTGCTTTCCCTTTTAAATGAGTATTCAGTAACCAAAACTGTCTACAGCAGTATTCTTTGTCAGTTCAAGGCATCAAATATAAAATAATAATGTTTGAATCTATACCGTAATACAATTTTTTTATATTGATGTCAATGCATGGATTAATATAATGTATACTGTGCAAGTTAGCTTGTTTACCGCGTAAGATGGAGTATATCGGGGGTGTTACAATCTACCACAAAGTGCCCAGACTTTCGCTCTCAACAAAGCGATCTGAAAATTACCAAGGCGGATAATGAGCGCCATTTTGATGGCGGACGGTGCGCCATTAAGATTAGAGAAAGAGGAAGTTCAGATAGAGGAAAAGGAAGTGAAGATAAAGGGAGGGGAGGGGCTGCAACAGCGTCACTTCCGGTGGGTTCGTGTGAGGAGAGGGGAGCAGGCAGGAAGTAATATCACACATCAAAGAAAAATAAAGTAACGTATCTTATAAAACAATAACCGTATTGTTTCAGCTTATCTCGTAATAGAGTATGTGGAGAGACATACAAACAAATAATTAAATTGTCAGAAATCCAATTTCAATTATTAAAATAAAAGTTGTCGTTCGAGAAATTTTCAAAAGAAGGTGTGACTTAGGGTTTATAATAAGCGCCATTGTGTGTTAATAATTGAAAAATAATAAGAGATGGAAACTTGCTCTAAAATCATAACATCATTAGTTATATTATTTTGGTAAGGACAATAAAGGTCTGGAAGGGAATATGAATATCTAGAAGGGCATATGACCTATAATCCGCTGGGTTAAGTGGCCACTTGACTATTACAACATTCCCCATTCCATCTGTCATCTGATAATACTATCTGCAAGCCTCCGGCGGCCTTCGTAGCGTAATGACTAAAACACTGGACTCACGAAACGGAGGTTTCGCGTTCGATTCCCGGTAAACACACAAAAAAAATAAAAAGTGATTTTTCTCAAGCCTGGGCCTTCTGGCCTGTTGAGGTGGTTAAATTAAACACAATAAATTTTAAAAAGCCTGTCATGGGTAAAACATGTTTTTTTCTACGAAGGTTTCTGTACACTGAGATTGTTTTTTATCTCCTTTAAAATCGTAAATAATGACTCCATACAGTTGGAGCATTGCCCCTCTGAGCACAATAAAACCTTTGCCTTAACGTTTCTTATTCACTCCCCCTACCCCTCGACGGCGTAAAGTGTACTTTCTTAACAAACTACCCCTAAATTCAAGAGAGACCCTAGTGTGTGAGGCAGAGTGGAAACGTCCTCATTATAAATATACACGCTTTAAATAATACAAATCTCTGAGGAATCGAAATTTTTGGGAAGAGAGAAAATACTTTCTTTACTATTTTATTGCGAATTTATGTTGAAAATTGGTTTTTTAACACAAGTTTAAGTATTAAGTAAAACAATACATTTATATTTTTTAAAATATTAACGTTGATTGAAAAATAAAATCCAACATACCTATAAAAACTTATGCATTTTTAACCAAAAAAGTTTATTGTTCGTAGAGAAATTACTGAAAAAACTAATTATCATCGAAGTTGCGACGTATAAAAAACCACGTTATTTATAAAAACGCATAAAGAATTAAAATATTTTAAGTGAAATATTGGGGAAAAGGAGAATGAAGATTTATTTCATAAAGTCGAATTTTATGACATTACAACATAAGGTACACCTACAAGAAATTTTAATAATGTAGAATATGTTTGGTTAAGCAAGTTGTTTGTACTTAACCTTTTAGCTTTGAAAATCGTAAGGCAGATTATTTTTCAGAAGAAAAAAGTTCTCGGAATAAAATTCCCTGCGGCATTTCCCAAGTGCCGTGTTTGCTTTTTTTGTTTAATAATAATGTTTTATTCTGTTTGAAAAATCATAATATGAAGGGACTTTCAAAATGAATGAGATTGAAAAACTCGAAATAAACTGAAAACCTGTTTTGACAATTAAAATATATGGGAATTATTGTATTTGCAAAGTTAACATGCTCCTAATATTACATATAACACGATCATCTTTATCATCATCACTTCAGCCCGTTGAGGTCCACTGCTGGACATAGGCCCTCCCCCTGCCGTCTCCACTCCCCCGATCCTGCGCCGCCCCCATCCACTGTCTCCGCAGACTTCCTGATGTCGTCCACCCATCTCATCGGTGGACGTCCTTGAGGCCTCTGATTTCTCGGTCTCCACACTAGAACGCGTTTCGTCCATCTGTCGTCCGTCATTCTGGCTATGTGTCCGGCCCATTTCCACTTCAACCAAGCAATGCGCTCCATCACGTCGCAGACCTTTGTCTAGCGTCGGATCCAATCGTTCCTTTTTCGGTCTCTTAATGTTATTCCAAGCATAATTCTCTCCGTACTCCTCTCTGCGCAACTTGCAACTTATGGGAGGATTGCTTGTATGATATACTCCACACATCTGGTTTATATTACTTAGTGCATCAAAGGAATATACTCATTGCAAAAGAATGTGAACTCAAGAATTTAATAACGTATGAGAACATAAAAAGCTGTTTATTTCAAAGCCCAGATGAGTATAATTATCAAACAAATTTATATCATTCATAACAGATGCGTTGGATTAAATGTTATTGAACTAAATTCAGATACAATATATAAAAAAATAATAGATTACCTATAATATAGGTGTAAAGAGTAAAATATTCAACCTTTAGAAAGGACGTTGATAAAAAGAAACTTTCAATCCTACCTATTACTAATCTCCCTTATCCGCACCCAATGTGTTGCTAGGGCACTGCATTAGTAAACCAAGTCAAGTGCAGTGAATCTTGAAAGTTTGTTTCATGAAGACAAGCTAATCAATCTTAAACTTTGATCTTTTAATCTTAGTTGAAAATTATTTTAAATCTTTTATTTTTCTGCTAAGATTTGAAAACTCTAAAAATAACATAAAAAATGTATTTTAAACTATGTATTTTTCAAGTAACATTTTCACGCAAAATTAATTGTGTCACTATCCTCTCTAGGGGGTAGTTTTTACGTCTTCACCCGCCTTGTTTTCGCCATCACAGAAATATGCAGCAAGGTTACAACAGTATAAACCCTTTCGCTGAAAAATTACTTATTTATTTATCTCAGGGGATGAATGAAAGTCTGGCTGCACTACTTCATTCATGAATAAATTTCACTTTATATCTATTGTGGATAGATGAGAAAAGTTTATGCAGACACATGTTTATAGTAATACGGGAAATTGGTTTAGTCTTGGGATGAGATATTATTTTACTATATTTCCAGAAAGTTGAATCGAAAATGAAAAAAAAATAGTTGTCTAGAAAACATACAACAGTCAATCGAGAAAATTCTTATTCTCAATTAACTTTTTGTACAAGTCAAATGTTTGTTTGGGGGGGGGGAAAACATTTTTTCATCTGTCCTAATTTTTGTTGTGCTTTGGCAAACGTTGCATGAGGTCGCGGGTTTGATTCCCAATAGGGGGTTTAACATGATTTATTTATATGAGGTTTTCATATGTGATACCTTGGACTGGTACTGAAGCGTATGACTGATCATTTTACCTTCATGTAATAAATTGATCAAAGAATCACCTGCACTTGGATCTATACCGATGCAGTGCTCTATGCACAATTGCGTGCGGATAAGGGAAAGTATGTAGTATTTAGTAAAATTTTTATTGTATTCAAAACCAAAATATAAAAGCAATAAAATTTATTGGCATTGCAAAATTTCATGCAACTTTGAGGAGTAACCTACTAGAAATCATACATTTATTCGGTTTCTTTTTTAAAAAAATTATATTAAAATATGGTCAATTAATAATTAAGCAATCATATTCATCACTCAAAGAGTCAATAAATGTTTTTTATTGTGGAGCTCTATGCGGCATCTAACGCAGACGCAGAAAAACTGATGTTGCTTTGAAGAGAAGACAGCTGAAGTACAGTTTTGTTAAAATATTGACCCAAAATATTGCTTAATTAAGATTATGTAAACATCCAAATAAACTTGGAATAATATTCTAATAATAAATCGCGACTATTGCTGACTAAATAAGATTTTAACCAACAATATTATCATGTTCGTGGTAACACCGTAAATGTAATATTTATTCCTCTTCTACGGCTCGCAACTAAACGAAGGTTTAAGAAATTATTGCTAAGATTTAAGATGTGTTTCATTAATCGAGGGAATACATCACGTTCTAGGGCGACCAATCAAATGACGATTGATTGTCACAATTAAGCCTAAGCATTGATCGCTTTTAGTAACAATACTTGGATGTCAGAAGGAAAATGGTTTTCTTATGGAAATTAAGTGCCATTTACAGTTCGCTTTTAGCCATTTACAGACTAGAGATATCAGTCAGAATGAAAAATTAAGAACATTCCGCCAAACTGTTTTCCCTTTTATCTGAAGAGGAAATGGGTTAATGCATTTCTTTTACGTCGCTTAGTTAAGCATTACTTGAGATAATAAACTCACTAATAAAATATATGGGGAAAATTATGCGGTTCTTACGATATCATATACGAATTAGGTACCAAGAACATTGAATCTACGATCGCGTAGCGGGCACAGTGCTTTTAAAATTGCTCCAAAAAGGAGTGATTTAACAAATGTGCATAGACTCTACTGCAATAATTTATATTTAAAACTGAAAAATGAGTTCACTATGTGAAAATCAGATGTGACCGAAAACGGCAGAGTTTTGAAAGAACTGGGAGTGCGGCTTGGGAGTAGCGGGCGCAATTTCAACAGTATGAAAGCAGTCTGGAGATCGGATGTTTACTCGTTTAAAACAAAATTCCTCCTTTATAACTCCTGCATACGCACCTGTTCGTCCTTCGATGGCTTTGCGAATCGTGGCACCTAACCAGGGCCCAAGATAGCAGACTTCCTGAGTTTGAGAAATAGGTGTCTTAGGTGTGCGTTGCGTTTGACTTTGGTAAGGAACACAGAGGTAAGGCAACGGTAACAGCAACCTTGGGTTTCTACTTGTCATCCGGCGCGAAGGCGTTTTAGCTGGCTAGGGCCATATATCTACGTATGCCTCCCGAGGAGCCTTAAACCATGGCTTGCCTATTCTACAAAGGCATTCAGGTTCTCGGCCACCTGGTCCACCCACTATTTAAAAAATTCGTCGGCAGTTTTACGTCAGAGCAGCGGGACGTGGACTGGACTTGGGAGGATTGCCACGGGGAGCTGGCGGGCGATCGCTTGTGGCCCTTGGTTGGTGGCAGTTTGTGGATTCATATGCTCCACATAGGGAGCGGATTATAGTTTATGATGATGATGATGTGAAAATCATAGATGCTGTATTTGATTTCAACTAAAAAATGAATTAGAAAAAATATGCAGGTTCATTTCCTCATACTACTAGTTAAAGACACATCAAAGAGTTTTTTTAACGAATTTCTTAGTTATTATAATATTACTTAAAGGTAGGTTCTGGTTTGAGCAATATCCAAATACCGTCTCTTTAATAATCAGAGCAAATTAATTGAATGTTCCGCTTAAGGAGAGCACTAAAGTTAAAATAATGCACCGTGTTTGTGCCGAACAGGTAAACATTTATTTATTTAAAGCCAGTAGCAAACGGAGCTTAAAGTGTTTCGACTTGTTCTCTATTTAATTAGATTAAGCCACGTTGGCTGTGCTGTTTATTATAGCTGAACTACATCCAGTTAGTTGTTAAGCTCAGCTTGGAACTGTTTACTTAGAGAAATCTATTTAAATTGAAGGAAAACTTGGGAAAGGATAAGAATATAAAAGAAAAAGTCATGTTTTAAGCAAATCAAGACGAAAATTTAGGACTGTATTGCCAAGCAAGTAAAAAAAAATTTTTTTGTTGTTGATTGATTCGGCATTCACTTTGTAACACTTCATAAAGAATTATGATTAAATAAAACGATGTTATGTTTTACTATTTGTTTATTCTATAGAAATAGGATTTACCTACGCTACCTGGTTTCAATACAATTCACTAGTGATAAATACAATTCACTAGTGATAAGTGATATACGAGTACCAATAAAGTTTCTTCACATAATATCAATCCTTATCACAAAGAACAAGTAATTTTTAACTTGTGTGTTTAAAAACACCATACCGGTCATAGAGAAAATTTAGTTTTACCTTTTTGCTATAATAACACATGCAACTTAATGAATAAAATATTTAAACTGTCAATAAAAACATTTTTTACATCGAAAGAAATAAAAATTTTACTCTCTTATATGAAATAATATATGAAAATCTCATGTAAATAAATATTTCATATTGACCCCCGACAGGAATCGATTTCGTTGTGGGTACCGCTACACCATTAGAAAATTGATTAGTCAAAAACACTTCAATGTAGCCGGTCTTATTAGAAACTGATGGAAAATTAGAATCTGGATTATAACAGGTAGAAAACCATCTTTGCAAAAGTCAATTATCGTTGTCGTTAAGCTGTAATAATCACAGGAGAACGAAGATAAGAAGGTAAAGAAAGGCACTGCAAACTTACAAATGGATGCAATTTTACTATAAGACTGTTTGAGGGAATATCGAGGTACGTAAATTAATCGATTTCTAAAATTACAGTCCTCAAAAAAAGTGTTAAAATATTTTATGTAGCTTTTCTATCAAGAAGATTCAAGACAATTCATGGGTAGATAATTCTTTTTTTTATACTTTTCCTTTACCAGCACTGATTAATACCTAGATCACAGCATCAGAAGTTAATAATTATCATTTTTATGTATATAATGTATAAATTGTAATGCACGTATAAGATTTGTGAATGAAAAATAAATAATTAGTCTTATGGTTCAGTGCTTTTCTTAGTGGTCTATTTTATTTTAATAATTAATTTTATACTGTGCGTAGGTACGCAAGTCTAGCGTAGTTTTAAGCACTATTAACAGGAAAAAAAGTTTCGCAAAAAAATGATGTATAACTTAAGAATAATTTTCTCACTTACGTACTATTCAGCTTTAATTTTGACATCGTAACTATCCAAGTACTCACCTGAAATCAAAAGTAAACATTTATTAGTAAAACAAGTCCGACATAATAAAGTCTGCTTCTTCAATATTATTTTTGTAAAAAATAAAAAAGGTTTTTAACAACATTTTGAACGTATACAAATACCTGTAGACAAATTACTGGATTATACCCACGCTGGGCTGATATCAGATATTATTGATATCCCAACAAAGACAGAGAAACTCTGGAAACGAATGTGTGTTATCTAGGCGTTTACAGGGCTTATGACCTGTCATTGGCTGGGTTAAGTGGCCACTTGATGTACTACAACATTCCCCATTCCGCCCATCATCTGACAACCATATATGTCAATTTTTTAAAAATACTATATATATATATCGAGTTGGTACAGAAGTATCCACATTTGAGTTGGTTTATCGACAGTTTTTAACATTTTTTCCCTGACATCTGTTGAGAAGATGGTTAAGCATTTTTTGGCTATCTTCTTCATTAGTGTAGGTAAGGCTCTTTTTGTACATCAAGTGGCCATTTAAACCCAGCCAATGACAGGTCATAAGCCCTGAAAACGCCTAGATAACCCACATTCGTACCCAGAGTTTCTCTGTCTCTGTTGGGATATCAATAATATCTAATAAAAAAGGTTTTCGCAAGAATGGTTGTCAATGTCTGAAGTTTAAAAGCGTCTGCAAATAGACAGGCGTCGCGTCATTACAAAGCGTCGTTTTACCGGCGCGCCGTGGTAAGCTTTTTTGATCCGTATAATCACCATGGCGTACTAAGTAAGCTAGCAAGTCTATAGTCAGAATAGTTATTGTGAGCTTATATACTAGTCCGGATAAGCTAAGACCAGCTTTATTTGTAGGATAGCCCGTTCATAGGGTTTAGTCGCAATATCGATAACTTGCCCAGTGGTTTCAGAGAAATTAGATCTAAAAATTACAGCTTAATTAGCTGGATTTAATTATGTGAATAAACTAATAATAATCATATTTTTTAAATAATGATATAGTATTTTTTCATTTACATTAAATTATAATACTTATTATTATAATATACTCGTAATATAGCGCAAATAAAACATTGTGAGATTTTTAGTTTTACAAAAACCTTAAAATAAGATTTAAATTTTCTCTTACTAACTTTTGGAGTTTAATTCGATTTTGCTTGATTTAAAATATGTAATTGACAAAAATAATTGGTCGAAAATAATATTTTTATTGACTACACATAAACTTATGATCAATTATTCATCAAAATCACATAAAAAATTAATAACCGTTCGCTCCAGGATTTGAACCTAGGTCCTTCTGATCACCGGTCAGCTTTTCTATCCACTGAGCTAAACGTTCGGATACATATCTCGAGATTTTAACGAATGCCTATCGCAATTATGACTACTTCTACTACTACTACTCTTTAGTTTACTACTACTTTTTTGTTTAATTATTATTAATCATTTATTCTGGGTATGTCTTTTTTTAAAATGCATTCTTAACTGGAAACCCCGTGCCGAGGAAAGCACTTTACATATTATCATGATTATTTCAATGATTTCAGAATACTCGTCTCGAATTCCTTTTATTTTAATGTAGCACCAGTATTGTGAGTTTATCATACTGTCGTATTTTCGTTGCAATTATTTATATGCGTAATGACTGTTCCTGAAATGAGTTTCACAGAACGTAGGTACGTTAACCCCATTTTGCCTTTCAAGTTAAGCCCCCCGTTCATTTTACAAATCCTTTCATCGATACAAAATCCAATCATTTTTGAGGGATATTCGTCCGATCGGGGATTTGCCGCCAACGACCGCAGATATATCAGGCAAGAAGTTGCAACGACACAAAAAATACAATGCGATCGTTTTGATGGCAAATTACAAGGGTATCTGGGATACAGACCTTTTTGCTAGTTGTTCCGTTTTGTCGGGAGATTTGTTTTAATTTGAATGGTGTCGGATCTGTGGGTGTTTCGTTTGACAAACTAGGGGCAGTTGGAAGAAGTGGTGTCACTGGGCAAGTCGCTATGGCATAGAATCCAATTGTGATGGGCAGTCATGCGTCGCGGATCGGTTTAAGTGGACTATTAAACAAAACCCCTCTCACCCGGACCGGATTAGGCAGAAAACTAATAAGGATAAAGACTATATCCTGAAGGACTTCTGGGATCGCAGGATCCAGTTTTCTTCTGTAGTTTCGTGTTTGAAACGATGATTAATTGATTTCAAAGGAAATTATGGGACGATTTATGAGTTTCCGAATTGAATTATTTAGTTCCGAAGACGATTGAATACTAAATACATCGCGTAATTCATGACTCAAGGTTCTCAAAGTTCCTGATGAGTATTAAGTAGTATTTGTATACCTTCTTCACACAACACTCATTTTTAAATTATTATTAGAAATGTTAATTAACTTATTGAATCTATACACATTTCAACATTTATAATAAATCAAATTTAGTAAAAAATCTTTAGTCCATGCGCTCAGTAGCTGCAAAACAAGATTCAATCTCCCTACAAAGTTACATCCGTTTACACAACATAATCCACCATACTTATGTAAATTATTATTAAAACGTTTTTTTTTTATCGTGATTAAGATCTGTTTAAAAGGTAGGAGGCTATAAAAATCCCAACCGTCAATGCTCTTGGTAGTGGCAAGACGTGTTGTGATCCAGCTTTTTTGTTGTATAGCGCTCTTGAGGCGATTTCTTGCAAAAATAGCGCTTTAGAAATCATCCAGAAATAAATATCATCAACTAAATCAATTATATTCATGCATTTTACCGTTCATGAAATTAAAGTGACCAATAAACACAAGCACTTTATGGTGTACGGATGCAGTGCCCTATGCACCATTGGTCGCGGTATAAAGTAGAGTCGTAGTAGTAGTAGTTAGTAAGAATAATAAAAAAAAACAAGATAAACAGATAAAGGATAAATATTAGGTAAAGTCTTGAAATTGCTTCATGGTTTGCAGAATTACAAAACAACAATAATAGTTAGATTACTTTTGTACACAATAGGTCATAAATATTACAAAACAACAAATTTGTTTCATAGAGATATACGGTGAACACAATACCATTATGTTGTAGCAGTTGTACAAGCTTTTGCTATGACTATTCACACAAAACCCATACGCACGGGAAATGTAATTTCTGATTTGATACATTAGTTTCGGCTGTCGACAATCTTGTTAAATCCATACAAAGGAAGACAATACACATTTCTCTGGATAGTAATAAGAATTTTATGACTTTTATTACAATGCGATAATATCCCCCGGGGGGGGGGTGGGGGGGGGGGGTGGGGGGGGGGGATATCCCCAAATTTAATGGTGGTCAAACCTGGTTGTTCCGTTTTTATAGGAATAAGTTACATGTCATAAAATTTGTGCACATGATTATAATCGAAAACACATCAAAGGGGGGAGAAAAGATATTAGGGTGTAGTTCATTATTATTATATGACAACAAATTAAATCAAGGTGTCTTAAATATAGTTTTTTCTTTAATATGTAAATTTTAAAACATCACTTACTTGAAGAGACAAGAATAACTACGAAAAAATATATAAAAATAGACTATAATATTTCGCCAGTTAGCGTTCTCAACCATGTTACAGGTCACCGCCATATCAGACATTTACAACTTTGTAACAAAATTGTAATTTGAAGCTTTTAATTTTGCTCAAACATAGTCTGGAAATTGCCCGGCAACAGGGTAAAATCGCTTACTGCTAAATTAATATTAAGTGGGAAGTTGAATCTCTTTATCAAATTTTATTGGTTGATTTTTAAATATTTGACTCTTTTTCGTCAACAATTCTCCGGAACTTTGCACTCATATCATTATGCATTCTATTATAAATTTGAGACTGTTGTATAAAAAAATCAGAATGACAAATAATGGATATCTTATTGAAAAACGGCTAATTCAATAATAGTATTATATTGTATACTTGTCCGTTTTCGTGACGTAGTGGTTTACGCGTTGGGCTTTCATGAGTGAGTTTGTAAGTTCGATCCCATCGGAGTCAAATATGGAATGATTCATTCATACTTTTTTTTACTTCGTATACTTAATATCTGGACCTGGGCGTCGGAGTCTAAGTGCATTCACGTGGTGGCACCATTGAGTGCCCTATTAGGGTGCGGATAAGACAAAAGTATGTAGGAAGAGAATAAAAGGCCACCAAGATATAATAATAAAAATAATTATAACCTAAAAAAGGAACTAAAAAATACTAAATTATGTTATTTAACTGCTTCATGCTAATTGATGGCCTTTTATCCTGATAGGCGAAAAGCTAAAGAGGAGCGTGCAACAGATCCTTAATTTTGATTTAATCGTAGCAGTTAGGAGTATGGCAATAGAACTAGAACTATGCCTAGGAAGCATACCAAAGAGGAGTCAACTTCATTACATCTAGACGTTAATTCTACCAAATTCTAAACCTGGTTGATACTCTAGTCCAATTGTTTTTAATCTACCATAACCAATTTCACCGCTTCCGCGGCATTTTTAGACTTAGACATCAGTCCCGTTGACATGGAATAAGACAATTAACAGTCTATAACTCCGATCGACGCCGACGCCGATGAGAGAATAATCAATAAAATATTGGTGGTTGATATTATTCAAAAAAATAAAATAAACTTAAAATACATAGAACAGATACAACGACAGAGCAAACTTTCTGATTTGAAGGATTCGTGACAATAACAAATAAAATCTTCAAATTTCCCCTTCAAATCTAAATATGTAAACATATTATATTCTAAGGTTCTCAAATCAAAAACAAATTTCATCTATTCATCTGCACAACGCGACCAATCGGGGCTAGAGGATTTTACACCTGTTTCACCGGAAGCGTGAAATTTTGCCACCGGAAATGGAACGGGCGCCATTTTGGGGTGAGACAGACTTTCGCACCTTTCGCAAATATCGGAGGGTGCCACTCGTAAGGAATTCCTTTGCTAGTATCAATATTATGATCTCAGTTCTGCACACTCGCAAAAGGTCTTCTCAGAATTCGAGGCGAAAATAGGTTCTTTGAAAACGTCCACGTTTTGGAATAGCGAAATACATTCCTTTATCTATCTCACAGGTAATTTAATATGGAAAGTAGAATAAACATTTGAAAATATGTAATCACAAAATAAATGCTTGAAAGTTTTCATGTGTCAAGTTGGAATAATCGGCGTACGTGAATGAGAAGATGTATGCATGTGGAGGAAGCAAAGGAAATGTGCCAGGAGTGTTGTGGCGTTCTATCCTCTCTGCCTACCTCTTTTGGAAAATAGCTTGATGTTTAGTTAGTAAATAAACTTTTGTGATGCACCAACTGCTAATGATATCTCATAATTAATTTTAGCACGAAGAATGGTATGAATAATCATTTATATGCTTTCTTTTATTATTTCTCATAACGTAAATTTGTAATTTTATCCTATTTTTACGTGGGCAACATTTTTTTTTTATAAATAAGATTTAGCATAATAAAGGTTAAGAAAAAACACTTTAAGATTCTAAACCAGTTATTTAATATTTTTTACCCTTCTTTACTACAAAGTTGTGATAAAGGGTTAAACAAATAATATTTAAATGAAAAATGTTGCTTTAGCGAAGAAGTAGCCCTTTTTAACTCTTGAAATGGCTTTTAAAGAAATTAAACGCAGACTTTTTTATGAATTTGCAATATATTTTACACAATTTAAAAATTACAAGTTAACACATAAGAATAAAAAAATAAATTCACTGATTGGAATAATGTAGGCCTGGCATCAAAAGAGGACGTTCTTCATACGTTGATAAATTTCTTGTTTTGTTTTGAGTTCCAAATAATGTTGAAAAAAATATAATTTTGATTCCTCTTCTTTTTTAAATAAGCTGAAGGTAGGTCGGTATTGTAAATTCAATTCTCTTGAAAATGTTAGTGTTAGCTGTTACCATGGTTGAATAAATCTAGAATACTTTCCCATCTCAGAAACGTTGAACGTAAGTAGATAATATATAACATAATATTAATATTCAAGTTATATATCACTACACTCCGAGAAAACGAAGCGAAAAAACAAGTAAGTCAAAAAATGGAAAATCGGAAAATGTTATGACAGAAAATCCCACGTCAAGTTTCGAAGCACAGGTGTGTTGGAAAAACTAATATCTCCCTGAGAACGAAACATTTCACTTGCGACTACCAGGAACGCATAACGTAACAGGAGCGGAAGAATCCAGGAAATGTGACAGGTCTCTTCATACTTTCATAGTGTCCCCATCCCACTCTCACTAAAGGGAGTTACTATGCTCGCTCTCGTGACACGAAGCGATAGAGAACACATCCTTTACAACTCCTGATAACCTGGTACAAAAGACCAGTCATTTTAACTAAAATAGTGATTATCTTCGTTAACTTCTTTATTTTATAAAATCAAATAGGAAAATGAAACACTGAGTAAGTAATAGACACAAGAAAAATTTCAATCACTACTTATAACATAAAGTCGAACTATGCGAAGATATTAAATGCTTTTTCTTCATTTTCAATCATTTGCAATCATAAAGGTTTCTGCTAAAATGCTTAGCAATTTTCTCAATGGATGACAGAGAGTGTTCACACGTGAAGCGTCGCGCCTTTTTATTGTATATTGGCAGATGTGGATATCAAATACTAAGGTGAAATGGGGAATGTTGTAATACATCAAGTGGCCACTTAGGTCATAAGCCCTGTAAACGCCTAGATATCCATATTCCCTTCCAAATTTCTCGTCTCTGTTGAGATGTCAAATTGCTTTTTCTTCGTTTAAAAAATAAGTATTTAGTACGACTTAAATGTTTTGGCAAAGTTTATTCTTGAAATACTAAAGTAATAGCTATAGAAAAATCTCCGTTTTATAAAAAAAATATTCATAATAAATTATTCTCTTTCGTAACTTATGAAAACAGTCGATTTAGTGGTACCGTGCGTTACTTTACGTGTCTAAAAAGTATTTATAGTTCATTCGTTCAATTTAAGGTGAAGCAGAGGCTACCGTAGATCTTATTTCCGTTCCCTCCCTCTGGAAGGCTTCCAGACATCGTGAAAGTGACAGACTTGTGGTTGTTAAAAGTTTTACAAAATGAAAGAAGCCTTCAGATTGCAGAACACCATCACGCGATAAACCGAATTTCAAAGAGTCGGTAATTGATCAGCTAAAAAAAATTACTAAGTCATCTTTCTTGTCGTTTGTGTACCTACTTAACATTATGTAAACATGAAATAAAACAGTGTTGGCGATTAATCAGGTTTAAAAAATTAATTTGATGTTTTATACATACATATAATGCTATTTTGTGGGTATAGAAGTCAAGAATAGTCGAGAAATACACGACTTGAAGTGCTTAAAGTGTAGATGTGAGGAGCAAAAAGAGATGTGGGAAAATAAAAGTTGTAGCAAAAAGTGCGCCAGGATGGAGTGATGTGGCGTTTTATCCTCTCTGTCTATCCCTTCGGGGAATGTATAAACAACAAATTTTTTTTTTAAAAATAGTAAAATTTTGAATAAATATAAATATTCAGTTGAATAAAGAAAACTTTAATATTTTCCTTTTACACACCATCATGAACTTTCTTGTATTTGTGAAGAACTTTATTTAAATAGGGGAATATCAGTAGGTTTCTACTTATAATAATTTTGTAACTTTGTTTCAATAAATCCGTGGAATTATGAGTAACATTCAATGTTTCCTTTGCTTGTTTTCTACTTGACGTTTTAAGTTGTTTTAAGAATAGATATCTGGTTATTAGATTGAAAAATAAAATTGATTAATTATTGGTATTAACACATTGTGAACGAGCATGAACAAAATAATAGAAAAAAATTAAATAAAAAAAATGGCGATAACAAAATAAATGATTTAGAGCACAAATCTAATCAAATTTAAATTGTAGAAGGTAATATTAAGATAACTTCTAAAATACAATTTTTGTGAGAAAACGCTTTAATGTTTGAAAGTATCTTGTATAAACTTTCGGCAAGGATGTTTACTAAACAAATAAAACAAAATAAAGGAAAAACAGCAAAAGGCTATTAAGATGACTACCCTTATATTTTTGAAACAGTTTAAATGTCAGCACATCGTGTGCATTCAACAAAGGATGATTACTAGGGGTTGCAACTTAAAGGAGGGATGAAGATATAAAAATAAGACGGGGTGGAAGGTGGTGAAACATAATTAAAATAATGGGAATCTTTTGAAAGGTCCTGGGGAGGTTTTATTATAAATACAAGTGTGAAAAAACACATTTGAACTTCTACCATTAAAAAAATATAGCAGCCTAATTTAAATATGCACATTATTTCTATCCCGCATTTTACTACATTTATTTTTAGGGTAGGCCCACCTGGGGGGGGGGGTGGGGGGAAGCGTCCAAGGAAACACGATTAAACCTTTTGAAAGCAATTAAAATAAATTGAAGTGTTGGTATTTCTCTTTATACTTTATCAAATATACCTAAATACCCATACATAACTATATGGGTATACAATGCATACCAAGCTTTTTAGGAAAACTACATCATAAAAACATAATATAATGTCACCTGAAACACTTTCCACTTATAGATCAAATGGATACAAAATCAACGATAAACGTTAAGTATTAAAATAAAGTCAAGTAAATAACATATATTTCCGGATAAAAAAGCTTAAATTATATTTTGGAATTTCCCGGAAACGCTATTAATAAAATTTTATTACGAATGAAAATGCTTATCAAAACAAATATTATAATTTAGAATTAGCTCCCTCGATGTATAAATATTAATTTGTTGGTAGAAGTGTATAATATTTATCCAGGGGAACTCCACCCGAAGCTGAATTCTTCAATCAAAGATTTTGCTTTAAAATTCATAGCGTATTACAAGGCCTATATAACGAGGAATCTCTTGATCGTTAGCTGTACCTACGTTGTTCTAATTCATATTTAATGTCATTTTCTTAGGATTCAACTTAACATTGTCTTCCGGCCCATTAATTTTGAATACCTTTATTCTCTCGAGGGAAACTTCTGCGACAATACCGACGCTTAAAAATGCCATTACATCGGCGTTAACTGTGAAATATTTCGAATTGGATTGCTCGTGGAATCATTTTGATGCTGCTTTTATTTATGAAAGTTATAAAACGAATGTCAAATATTATTGCAAGGGCTTAAAACATACGAAAACGAACAAAGAAGAACCGTTCTTTGTTTTTATTTTGCCATTCTAGATCAGAGATACAATATTATGATATTAGGAAAAAATTTGTTTCACCCAATTACCATAAAAGGTACAAAATTATTAAATAGTAATTGAGCAAGTTTATATAGTATAAAGCTAATATAAAATGTAATATTACATAGATTTTTATAGGCAATAACACCTTAAGGCTCTACCGTAAGCCAGCGTTAGAAATTTAAGTGTTTTCAAAATCACATTCCGGATTTTTTGACACTCCCAAAGCTTCGCAAAAATCATCACATATATTTCAAACTATTATTTACGGAAATAGCGTTTACCGATTTTCGATAAAAATCATAAAATCTTTCGAAAAATTATTTTCATTTATGGGATTTTTAGAATAATTATCAGGATAACTTAAGGAATAGCAAAATAAAATTAAGAGCACATCAAATTCTAATAAAAAGGTAAGCGTGCCAGTTATTATTTTATCATCAATCTTACTCTTAAGTAAAAAAAAATAATCCCATTTTGTGTTCACTGCCCACGTGGTCCTACGTTATAAGGATAAAGCGAAAAACAATTATTTTCTAGCTTTGGTTCGCCTCTTAATATGTTCAAAATAAGAAATAATAATAAAAAAACTGGAAATTGTTATTACCTTAATTTTGGAAAAAACTACAAAAAAATGAAATAAATTATGATAGCACTAAAAATCATATGCTTGACTTCACTCATGTGAATTATAAGCCTGCATTATTGTTAGAAAGAAAATAATTAGCATTATTTATTTTAACTGGTAGAAAAATCTGGTATATTTGGAATGAAAGCTTCAATGATCGTTAAAGTTATAAAGCCAGGTTGTCTGTCAACAGAAGTTCGCTCCCCATGTGTTGAGTAGAGCTACCCTGAGCCAGTCACGGGTAGAATCTACATAAGTAATTGTTATAGCCTCCATAAAACAAGTGGCGGTAGTCGCCGAGGGAAAAAGGCGGCAATTAACGAAAATTAGCTCAAGTTTTCCGGTAATATTGCAGCGAGCCTGTCCGCGCCACGCGCCCTTAAATGCTTGCTCGTAAATAATCAACAATTAATAAAATATGAATTACCCTTGTTAATAATCGAGCAGGTATTTCACGGAATAAAATAATAATAATTGAATAAGTAAACATAAATTATAATTACAGGAATTAAATCATATTTACTACCTGAAGGTAATAACAATTTGTGTAAATAATTTCGTATTTTACTTTAAAATCGACGGTTTAAAAAGTTTTTTATTTATTACAAAAATAAAGTTGTTGGCTTAAAAAATACTTAACTTGACTATCAGTATGACGTATCGAAAAAAATTAGCACTTATCGAAAATCAAAAATATTGGCTGGTGAGAATAATCGCTGAGAAGCAGTTTGGGAAATGTTAGAATACGTCAAGTGGCCACTTAACTCAGCCAATGATAGGTCATAAACCCTGTAAAATGCTTGAATATCGGTATTTTCAAGTTTGGAAAAAAGCTAATTCATCTCTATAGAGATATAAACAAACTGTTGCATTAATATGTTTACTATTAGATAGCTATTGAGACAAGATAATTGTTAATACAAATATAATAACTAACTAATGTTACATTTGTTTATTGTACCTAAGAATTTATTTTTGGGTTTATTCATTAAAATAAATATTACTTCTAAAACTGATTTATAAGAAAAAAACTCCTATTATTAGATATTTACTTATGCTACGTACCTTTTGTATGTACCTCCCTATAAGAAAAATAATATTTGGTGCATTATCTATTGAATTGAATGACAAAACAAAAACGAATTGTAAGGTATAAGATACTTTAAAAAAATATTTATTTGCAAAAACCTAAAATAAAAATGAATTCTGCACAAAAAAGGCACTTCAAAAGGTGTTGCAAATATCATGATAAAAAGTAGATACGTCGACATTTTAAAAGTTTAAAATGAGTTCTGCAAATACTGAGGGTGGGTAAGGAAGGTTTAAGTGACATTAAGGGGATGATTTTCCTAGAAGCGGCGATGATTTATTGCAAATGAAAAGTGTGTCCTGTTATCATTAAATGGAACAAAAAAGATATAACAAAGGGATGTGCATTGTTAAAAGCAGGACGACAGTTAAAATACCAAGTTTAGATTAAATGAAGAAAAAATGAGGTGAGGAAGGAGGTTTTTTTGTAGACTAAAGAAGTTTCAGTGAAAACACGAAATCAGAAGGTATCTATAAACTGAATGTTAAGTGGATGTTTAAATATACTCCTTAGTACTGACTAGTCACTACTAAAAACAAAATTCATTAGTAAGTTTACTTATGAAAAAGCATTTTGAAACTATCACTCCAATTCTCCGAAGGGATGGGTAGAGACGACGCAACACCACCCTATTCTTGCATACTGTTCTCGCTAATTTAAGCAATTGTTGAACTTGAAAATGCCATGCATTTTATGTGTTTTTTCGTTAAAGTATCCAATATTAAAAAAAACTCATTTTTCAGAATATTCATTATCTTCATAATGAGATCTAACTAAACTCAACTTACGACTCAATTCAAATATATGAGATTTGAGTTTAAAAAAAACGTTGAAATAATTGGAAAGTTTAAGAAGGTACTTACGTACACAGTAATTCTTCACTAGGTGAATATTTAAGCTATAGTTTTCTATCCCAATTTCTTCAGAAAACCATTATTATCCTTACCTGAAACAAAAATAACAAATCATAAATTAAACATTATTCACTCCAAAATGATTCCAATTTCAACTTTTATAAAGTACTGTTTTGACATTAGGATATATTTACACGTACGTACTTTTAAAAACAGTACATGTTCTGATTCAGATATTACCGAATAAATACAAATAATTCCATGGACTTCTCGTATTTTTGGTGGGAGGATGCTGGCTCAGGGATTAATCCCTTATACATCCCAGAAATTTTAAACAGATAAGCAGTATTGAGTCTTTTGTTATGTTAAAGTACCTTAATACCTGCATAGTAAGGTAATCGGATTATTTGTAAAGGTAAACTAACCCTATCCAAGGGATTATACGATTATTGGACACTAAGGTTTGCTGTACATTTCCTGTTTATTGTGAAAGGGTTGAAATCCAAAATAAGCCCGGAGATATTGAAAAATATAACATTGAGGATGTTTTTAAAGCGGAAACATCCGTATTTATAACAATAATAAAATTATAGTAAATAAATAAACCGTTTGTAGAATTTCCGTACAGCCCAAAAGAACAGAAAATACTTTTTACTAAAATATGTACCTATATAGATAAAAACGAATAAAATTCTTTATTTATGATTTTAATCTTGAAATAAGACTACTTTTTGTAGAAGAGGCTGTGAAAATAATTCTTAATCCCCACCGTAATTTTTTTTTAAATAAATAATACTGTAATTTAAAAAAAGAAGAATGGGTCAGAAATGATATCACTTATGAATTTTAAATACATTTATTTATTTATTTATACATTTACGAATAGTTTACATTAGCTTCTCACTATGTTATAATATAACATAATATTATGTTAAAATTACAGGACACAAAAGTTGTCTTCCTTCCTTGTTCATTAAGGACTACTTTAATTAACTTACAGAGTAAGAAAGACACTTCATTTCCTCAAGGATATGCAATAAAAGAAGACCCTAGTAGAAAAACGTCCCTAGCAAATTAGGTTGATTTTTTCCTTTGCTTATTATAGCGATATTGTATAAGTTTGTTCGTCTCATTGTGGTGTTATTCCGCACGAAGGGAGACCTACGACAGCTGATAGCTTGAGGCAGGTTGAAGGCGTTTCTGAATTTTAAGAAGTCTTCCCCCAACTTGTGAACGTGAAAGCGTCGATATTGACTTTGCACTAAACCGTAATGAGAGAATGCTATATGCCATTTTTTAAGCTCATGCTGGGTTGTTCGATCAAAGTGTCAGTAAATTAATTGTAGAAAAACTTGTTTTTCTTTCTTTTGTAAAAGTTACCTGAAAAAAATCAGTATTGGGAGTATTTTTAAAGTAATTTAACATTATAATAAATAACACATCGTGTTTGGTTTTTGCCATATTTCTATATCCAAAGTCTAGTCTTTATTAAAATAATTGTAAGTTTAATAATGGCCAGCGTTCAGAAGCAGCAGAAGTTGCAGTTTGCACTGTAAGTATATTGTTTTTACATAATTACATAATTTACATAATTATGTACAGCGCCTTTGAGGTGATTTCTCATAAAAACGGCACGTTATAAGTCATTCTATAATTATAATAATAACAAATAATAATAACAAATGATAATGATAATCGGCTAACTTATAAAGCGCAAGTGAAAAATCACCTCAAAGCGCTTTACAATTTAACTTTCAAAGACACTGTCTAACCTAAGCTCCTAGTGGTAGACTATATTACCTGGGAAGACTAGGGCAATCACGCATTCTGGGAATTTGTGTGTGAGATTTATTATTTTTTAAGGTACATTATAAGCGTAACATGACATTATAAGTGTAACATTTTTGCTCTTATATTTTTAGAACTCGAGCTTTCAAATGTTACTTTGAAATGAAATTTATGAAACTAAATATACTTTTTTCTCGTGAGAAAAATTTACAGGGGATACTTTTATTTAACTTTGTGAAAATTTCATCTCTTTCATTTGAAACTCTCCCTTCCATTTGAGCGGAATTTAACACGGGACGAAATGTTAGGTGGTTCTAATCAAATAAAGGGGCGTGGAGGCCAGAAGAGACAAAAATCTGATAATCGTATAATGTAAAAGATAAAGAAGAAGATAAAAAACGATAATTCTCTTTTATTCTTCGTCCCCGGGGGGTTAATAATATTGAATCCGAGATGATGAAATTATATTACACTTTGTAAGTTAGGCCGCAAAATTTGCAAAGACGTGCCTCAAGATGGGGTAGAAAAAGTATATTTTATATATTGGACTGCTTTTATTCACTCATAAAATGCCTTCATCCGGTTAGGCCCAAAGCTTTGAGCTTTCAGAGGCGGGATTTGAAATATTGCGTCAGACTATGTTTGCCGATCCGTTTGCGTTTGTGGCATATTTTTCAAGACGAATAGCGGGGCTATTCTACCAAACTCATAAATAAAATATCATTAAAACTATATACTTCAAATTCTCTTAAAAATAAGAGAAAAACTGTTTTTCAAAAAAAGGCCTAATTGAACTGTGGTAATTTAATATAAATACGGATAGACGTTTTTACTTAGACATTTTAAGACACACGGTATTTAAAAAAAGAAAAAATTACATTCATTATATTGGTGTACATTGGAAAATCACAAAATACAAAATTCGTTCACGAGTCCTGAAAAAACGGAGAAATCTATAAACATGTTATTCAAAATTATTTTTTATAACTAAAAAAAATTGTAAACCTTTAAAAATGCGTTCGATTTGAATAGTAGAATAGCTCATTCTGTTCGATTCGTTTGAAATATTTTTCGAAATGGATTGCCCCATTCATGGTGTGTTTGAGAATTCCAATACCACCTAAAGCTACGTATAACACTATACATACATATATATAGATGTAGAATTGTCGGCCAGATGAATGTGTGCTGCATGATCAGTACTGGAAATCTTGACTGAGAAGACCAGCTTCAAAGAAGGCTTTTTTACGATGTTTACACCGGAAAAATGTCGTTTAGGTTGACTGTTTTGCATTATTACTGAAAAGCAAATAATAAATATTTTTGAACAACATTTTGAATGAATACAAATACTTGTAGACAAATTACTGGATTATACCCATGCTGGGCTGATATCAGATATTATTGATATCTCAACAGAGACAGAGAAGCTCTGGAAACGAATGTGGGTTATCTAGGCGTTTACAGGGCTTGTGACCTGTCATTGGCTGGGTTAAGTGACTAGATAACCCACATTCGTTTCCAGAGCTTCTCTGTCTCTGTTGAGATATCAATAATATCTAATAATAAATATACTTAAAAAAACGGCGTTCAGTTGATCTAGCTTAATTTAATAATTATGTTTGCTGTTTAGCATAAATGAGGAAAACAAATATGTTGTAGTTAATTTATGTATGTACATATTTTTTCATAATTGTCCTGCATAAAACATAAAAATATGCAATTATTTTGAAATCTGGATTGTTTTTATTTTTGAAGCCTTTAAAATTATAAGTGTAAATAGAGCGTTTTTAAAGGAGCCACTAGAGTTTTTTAAAGGGACAAAGGCAAAAAAAAACTTACGTACTCAGTATAATTAATTTTAAGAAGACAGTAAATTATATCAAATTGGTTTTAAATAAATAACATGTTCCTATTAATACCCAACATACTCGCAAAAATGTAAAAATTTTACGAAACAGCTCTTTAGTATTGTAAATTATTCACAAGGGCGTTTTTCATGTTGAAGAAATATCATGAATATTGTATGCCAAACCAGAGTTCTTGTTTCTCTTTTACATTTAATGGCTAGACGTCAAGAAATGTAGAAAATGTACAACGCTTGTACACTTTCGTATCAAAAAAGTACAGGTGGGTATCGCTAATTGAAGGAGGGAACTACTCATCGTGTTATTTCTTATGATAAATAATTCGAATTTAAACTCTTTGGTTTGGCCGGGTTTTGGTTTCTTGGGGCTGCTGGGATGATTTTATGCTATTCATTCTTGTGACAAGTTGCCCCAGTAAATCCTTGATTCCTACTCTCATATTCCCTTTGCCTATGCCTTCCTCTACCAAAAATCCAACATTGTCTGTGGTACTATCTTTTGCATCATCGCGGGTAGTACAAACAATTTTATAAGTAACATTGTTTATTTGGCATCCGTCAAACTTCGCCTCGTTTCGAAAACGCATCTCAACCGCATCGCATCGCAACTCTTTAAACAAATCATCAAGTGTCATTGTGTTTATTGTAATCAAGTGTAAATCTTGTGTTCTGTTTTGTGATTATTTGAAGTGCAGCGCAGACTAAATTTTGCTGTTCCATCATCCATCCTCCAGGGTAAGGGCGATTTTATATTGGATTGATTGGTGTGGGTCTCCTGGCATCGCCTGGGAGCTGGATTTCGGTCTGCCTCCTTTTCTCGCCTTCATTTGATAATTAAATTTCTTTCCCGCATCAGCAGCTCTAGTTCGTTCAAATTAAAGTCGATAGAAATTAGCTTCGCCGCACCACTCTTATTATCATGACATTTGTGATTACAGAAAAATATATTAATGCGTATTTTTTCAATTAATATTATGCATAAATAAATGTTGTAATGATTGCTAGATTAGAAGAAAAAAAACATTCAGAAAAAGAAATACTACCTAGCACTTATACAGTAGAACAGGCAAGACTTACTATCTCACGTATTCCCCAAAAGGGATAGCAGAGAGATTAGGATGCTACTACACAAGGCTATATTTTGATAATAAACCATCTTCATTCTACGTCAATATATATTATGTGTAAATAAGAAAAATCTTATTAATATTATGTAACAAGTTAGCATTGGAATGTGTGTGGTGAAGATTAATAATAAATTGAGAACAACACTTTCTTGAACTGATAATACCTACACAGAAATCGTTAAAAGAAAATAATAAATTTGAATCAATTTAATTTATTCTGAAATGCGACAGATTTTCTCTTCGAGTTGAGCAACTTAATTGAAACACGAGTATCAGATTCAGAGATACAAAAAGAAACTGGAATACAATTAAAATGAAATGGATTACTTCAGATACAAACGTGTAAGAACATCAAATATGTAGTGTTAATGTTAAGATTATAGATTCGACCCTTTCGTTTCGTTTGTAAATCCAAACAAGTGTCATTAAGTGTCCGAGATTTGTTGAATCCAATTGCTCCACATAGTTCAAGCATTATCGAGGAATATAATCAACGCGTGGCGGTGGGATAAGTAGTCATTCGCCCTAACAAAGCCAACAGGATTTGTAAACTGATCGGACACGAGCTGTGTAAGATAAATAGCAGTCGTCTTATTTAATGTCATCTGATAATGTATTTCCAAGTCACCGGAGTAGCACTCATATCTCTTCTTCATTATTCTACGCGTTAAGTACTTAGACTGAACCTCAGGTGTTAAAGATAATAAAGATGATTCCTGAGAATGGATTGAATCGTTACGTAAACTTAACTTGGATGGTACAAGTACGTTGTAGACGCAATCCGAAATAATGATTCGAACATCGAGGGAAAAAACAGAATTAAAATAAAGACTTAATAAATTACTAGAAATCTGTATTTAATCCAACAAGGCCTGTTTTAATAATGTCAAAGCTGAACTTTTGTTTAAACTCCCTCTGCATTTTTTTCAGTCTCATTGAAATGAGAAAAATACGTATAAATGTGAACTAACTAACTAACTAACCATCACGCCATTTCCCCGAAGGGGTAGGCAGAGAGGATAGAACGCCACACCACTCTGTCCTGGCATACTTCTCTCGCTTCCTCCACATTCATACATCTTCTCATACACGCACGTCGATTATTCCGACTTCTTACATGCCCACTTTCATTCACTTGTTTAACTTGATCATGCCATGTCTTTCTCGGCCTTCCTCGACTTCTACGTCCAGGCACAGTCACATCATATATTTTTTTAGCCGTTCTTTCATCATCCATTCGCTCTACAAGACCGAACCAACGTAAAAAACCTTTCTTAATTTTGTCGATAATGCTTATCTCAGCATTGCATTCTGCTCTAATTTCAACATTAGTGCACCTGTCATACATAGTTTTATGTCTGACAAAAAAAGACTTTAGGTTTTTATTTAAAAAAACATTTTCTCAAGAAATTATTCATCAGTACTATAAATTTATTGCTATAAATTTATGTTCGAATGGGAAAATTATTATGTTAAAAAGTTGCCAGTCCATTAAAACTTGGAGCGTTCAATAATAGGAAAAGCATTTGAAAGCTCATAGCCAGTATTGTACCACCTATAAACGGAGTAATGGCCTGCTGGCATGTGTGAAAATTTAATGACGTTGGGTTTATTCAATTCATCAACGATATAATAACAAATCGACACTCATCCTACGGTTAAACTGAATTATTAATCTGACACTACTTGTGATATGAGAACCCCATGGAATAAATAAATTAATGTTCCTTGTTAAAATGATTTTAGTATGCAGAGCTGTATATTTTTATAATACAACCTAACCCGCTTATGCTTCGTGAACATTTTATTTTTAATTTATTTTAGATGTTGCAAATATTATAGACATCATAATGCATAGATTTATTTTCTTCAAAAAATCAATAAAAATCGTAACATCGCAATACGTGTGTTAAACTAGTCACTCTCTTAACTCACATGAAATTTATTCTGTGTTCCTTACAACGTCAAACTACCATACAAGAATTCTCTTGTAACACCTATTCACAAAATAAAAAAATCTGACTTTTTTAGGTCCTGGTAAGGTGCCACGACTCACACCCATTGAGAAAATATTTGTAACCCTTTTAATATATTTAATTTAAGGGTAATTTTGAAATGTCATAAAATTAAGAAAATAGACTTACTAAAGTAATTTTAATACTATCAAAAGCTCTGTTGCGTAATATTTTCTAGCCTTGATGTCCATTACAAAGGATTGGGAAAAAAGTAGCTTTAATTACGTCATTAACGTCGTTTACCCTCCTACGTTTGTAACGGATTCGCAAGTGATGTAATGAAACATGTCGGGGGTGTAACGAATCGTTACGGCAGTCGTTAGGGGAGGTAACGGAAATGGACAGTGGCTGATAACAAACATCAAGTTATGGTAGCATCGGCAACGGTAACGCCGCCGCCGTTACAGCTAACATAACTTATGGTTTTAGCTAATGTACGTTTTGACTTGTTTTCCAGTTAAATAAAGATAACGAAAGTACCTACTGGTATGTTTTTTTTAATATTAAAAGGTGATTCATGAAAATATCACTTAAAATAAAAAAGTTCTAAATCGACTGTGTGTAATATTTCTCAAAATGATGCTTCAATTGAGTACCGGTTAAGTGAGTGTTCTATGCACCATTGGTATTTTGTTATGAATATTTCATTTATTATTGATCCAAGATAACTACTACTCCAATTAACTATCGTGAAAGGGTTTTTCCCATAAAATTTGCCACATAGTAAATTTGTGAGAACATTTTTATAAATCTTATCCAAGTAATGAAAAAAAAAAATTAGGACATAGAGACATCTAAATTATCTCGACCGCAATGGAGGAAAATACCAAAATCAGCTTTTCCTTATTTCTTTCAAGCCATCAGTGGCGCACACAACCAGAATAAAAAAGTAGGAGGGGTTGTAATAAAAATACCCCACGAGCCTTCCTTAATAAGGTCCGAATCCCAGCGTCAGCTAAATATCAATAACTCCTAATGTTTTAGCTGGAAAAACAAAACATTTCGCACCGGGTATGACAATTCGTAATACGGTATTTTTTGCAAGGATACACCCGGAAATTATTTTTCAAATAAAGCCTTGAATTTCATGGGGCCATATGAGAAAATATGCGTAATAGAAAAATGACACAGTTTCTTATTGGGGTGGGTTTTTCGCAATACACCGTTACCCCTTCTCATATATTTATTATATTTAAGTAATAAAATAACAAGCTAATATTTGGGCATATTATTATAATCTATACATCTCTTAAAGTCAATAAAGCTTTAATGACTGCCTTTTGGATACCAAATATCATGCTTTATTTTGATATACTTGTAAGCCTCATTTTAATTATTACGATTATTAATTGTTTTTTCATATTCGTATAGTGTAAGCGGATAAAACAAAAACAAGGGTTGAATTTTTTAAAACGCATAATATGAACGGGTGGTGGCTCAGTGTTTAAGTTTTCTTAACTTATTACTTATTTTGTCGCTAGTTACATAAACCAGAAATCTTAAAATACCTTCTAACAAATGATTAAAAACAATACTTAGATAACTTTACGTACCTATCAATATAATGTGTTTACAATTAAAGTTAGTATTAGTCGTATAACGACAAAATAATTTTACAGCAATGCTTCATATATTTTTTTACAGTGCCGCTGAATTTGCTTGTCAGCATCGTCTTGACCGATCTCTTGTGTAAGGGTTGAAAATACAATGATGAAAAAGGGGCGGGGCGGGGGCAAATCGTCCCAGTTTTCCGATGCAAATGTCGGCAATTTAAGAAAAAAATAAGCGTAAAGGGATGTGGGGTTCAAGGGCTTATATGGTAATGCGCTCGTAGATTTTTTTTTTCAGAATAATTGAAAACTCTGACGCGCATCGAACGAAAAATAAAATTGTATAAATATGTATGCACGTGGAAGAAAATATACCAGGATAAAGGATTTTTTTTTAAATTTTGTACTTGCATTGGTGCTCTTCTGTACTTTTATATGGTGATTTATGTCTGAAAATATTCTTAAATAGGTAGCCTATATCATATTATTATCGCTTCTATTCTATCTCTCTCTTCTTAGTCTTGGAAATTGGTTTGCATCAAGGTTATACATTCCTTTCTATAATACATTGCACGCTATCATCAGCAGCCCTTTTCAGTTAAACTTATGAAAAGCATTGTAGTCAAATGTTTTAAATAAGATGGTTAAGGAAATTAATGCTTTTTTTTTTCTCCCCAGCAATTAACATACCTTAACGCATAATAGATTATATGAAGAATTATCAAATTGGATTTTAATGTTGTTGCATACGATAGAGTCATAAGATCCTGAATACAAACATTGTGTACATGGGCATAGACATAAAATAAAATAAATTATTTTCTTTTATTTATACTTTGTTTATACAGGAGAATTTAAATCTGTGCCATACAATTATACTATGTAAAATAGAAAGAGTTAATGCGATAAAAAGGGAATAGAGTCGACAGAAAAGAAGCTAACAAAGCCGTAAGAAAAAGAAAAAAATATATTGTAATTCCTAGCGGATTCCTTCTCGGTAGAGAGCTGTTAGCCTTAACATTATTTTTCTTTTCCTGAAGGCGCATTTGCCTTGAGTTACTGAGGGTATTAAAACTGAGAAGTTGGTTTCTGTTTTAAGTTTGTTTTTCTTATTTCAAGCAAGAGATTTGGAGGATGCTTCAAGTGTCTACGTAATGATAAATAAATAAACGAATAGTAAATATTGGCAAAGCTTGAAAGCTGATTCATGAAACATGTGGATATTAAAGATTGTGAAATTACAAGCAATAATTTTACACAAATCAGTTTACACGTAATCTTGCTGGGCTTATAAATCATGATTGTGTATAATCATTGCCATTTCTGTTAAGAAGGAAAACTTATGAAACTTACAAGATTAATTGTAATAAGGTAAATTTTAGGACGAGTATTCATATTTATGAAAGACATTTACTTGTATTGTTATTATAAGAATATATACTATTACTGTAAAGTAAAAAATAACATATTATGTATGCATTTTACGGTTGTTGTAACATGCAATTTATAATGATGCCACGAGCGGTATACGGGAGATATTTTTTCTTTATTATATTAGTACGTTTTCCATAGGAACCCTTGTATTTGATGTGATATTAATACAAGAGTTGTGTTCGTTTGATATCATTCAACGCAACCCCAATTATTTTCTACATGATCATCGTATCTCCAAATGTTAGGACCCTAAAAATCAATCCTTGCCAGAGAATCACAAAAGGGTTTTTTGAACCATTCTAGCGCATTGCTCCTCATATTAACGTTTGGGAAAACAATATTCTTCACTAGTAAAATTGCGACCGGACAATAGGGTTTCCCAGTAGCATGATTATCCTTGAAAACTTAATTAATATTTAAAGTATATTTTAAAAATTCCAACGATATAAAACACAATGATCAAAAATTTTATTTTCATTTATAAATTTATGTTTTAAAAACACGAAAATACGAATGATTTTTAACGCCCGTTATTGGTTAACGACGTCATACCCGTCTACCGTGAAAGGCGTGAAATTCATTCCGTAGTGAGCGCCCATATTGCTGTGACGTCACACCGCATGCGCGCCAAATGGAGGATTTTGCGAGCGATTTGAAAAAGAGCTAGGTATTTCAAACCGCGCTAAAAAATTCATATGACATCGTAAAAATTTAAAAAAATTTCAATCATCAATTTTTTGAAATTAAAAATAAAAAATCGGTAAGAACCTAATAGGACCCGGAGATAGAAGTTGCGACATCACACTCACAGCAAATATCTTACCCCTGTTTACCTCCGATCCTCTCTGATCTCAGCCGGGCCGGTGAAATTATCGGATCACTCGCGGTCCACGCAGGCGGAATAATTGATTTACATCTCGTCGCCGCCTTCGGGACTGCTCCGGTTAGATGCCCAACGCTCACCGGCCGGTTCCCCGACACGTACTGGTAATTAGCCGCTCCGACTGATTGGCGGATATATGTGACATAGCCGTTACAAAACGGACAATGTTTCGCTTTTACCGATGTCATAAAGAACGCGAAAATACCGGCGGTAAACAATAAACAATTACTGTATGCAAATGTCATAAAATCATTAAAATATAAATAAATACGAAAAAATTTAAATAACAGGTCAAAAGCCCTGTTAACGCCTAGATAATCCACATTCGTTTCTCTGTCTCTGTTGGGATATCAATAATATCTGATATTAGCCCAGCATGGGTATAATCCAGTAATTTGTCTAAAAATATTTGTACACATTCAAAATGTTGATATAAGATTTACTGGTTAAAATATAAAGCAAATAAAAATTGGAGAGACATCTTCAGGCGTCTTCTAGTAAGCAATTAAGTTCGGATGAACCTTACGTACACCAATAAAGATTGATTGCCAAAAATGCTTTACAATCTTCTCAACAGATGTCACCAGTGAAAAAATCACTTGTAATGTGATATTACGAACGCGAGTTCAATATACCTAAATGTAAGTTTAAAAAATTTGTCATATATGGTTAAAGATGATGGGCGGAATGGAGATTGTTGTAGTGCATCAAGTGGCCACTTAACCCCAGCCAATGACAGGTCATAAGCCTGTAAACGCCTAGATAATCCACATTTGTTTCCAGAGTTTCTCTGTCTCTGTGGGATATCAATAATATATACAATATAAAATAAAAGTTTGTTTTTGCACTGTGGCCGTTCTTTCATCTCTTGTTCGCTCGACACCATCGTAAAAGTCCATTCTTAATTTTGTTGATAATGTCTATCTCTATTATTATACACCATGTCCCACGATGAGACCGCGAAACTCCAGAGGGTGATTATTCATGATATTCTGAGAAAAAAATCTTAATAAAGTTTTTCAAAAAACTCAATTCTAATTTCTTAAACCATGTTTTACTTCAGTTTAGTAAGCCTTATTATGATAAATCACAAATTGAGTGCTACAAGCTACAGTGAAGTAAACAATTTTACTAACATTTCCAAAATTATTTCTCTAAATAAAACAAAGGCTAACCAATTTTTTCGCGGCCCAATAAATTCGTGCTTGACCTATTTTTACACCAAAAAAATCAATTTGTAAGGTTTGGGTAACGCTGTGCTTACCTACATATAATCTCAGTAATGTATATTAAAAACACATGGAACCATTCGTGTGTTCCAATTTTATGTAATACATTACTTTTTAATCTTTAGGTAAGTTTAAATTAGATTTTTAAAAAAGAATAATCCAGCAATAATGGAACAACAATATCAAATCACTCGTATAAAAACCGTTATAATATTAAAAATTACCCTTAAATACAAATTAGAGTGATAAAAATAAAATAAGTATATAAATATTATTTAAAAAAACAAAGTACATAATGTGCATATTGTGAAGAAATATATAGGTATCTAGAAATAAAAATTACATTTTAAAGTATTTATTTTGTTGTTTACTACTAATACTATCCATACTACCTTATCCGCATCCAATGGTGCATTGGTACAAGAAGTGTTGTGATTCTTGATCATTTTATTACATGAAGGTAAGATGATCAGTCTTACACTTTAGAACCAGTCAAAGGATAACACATGAAATATTAATATAAAATTCACATGTAAATAAATATTTCGTGTTGACCCCCTACGGGAATCGAACCCGCGACCTTATGCACAGTTTCCAAACCCGCTACCACTACGTCACGAGGCGGACGACTATTGTAAGGATTTGATGTTGACTGCATCGAAAAAAAAAACTATTTTAATGGTTTACTGTGTTTATATTTTGAAAAGCCGATTTACATTGTTGTGGCAAAAGGAACTACCCAAGGAATCCTCTGGTCAACACGCGATGTAGAAGGAAGTCAGGGTACTAAATCAGAGACTTGTTCTCTTCTGCTGAAGGTCCCCAGCGGTAAAAGTTTAAAGACTGAGTTTCCTCGCTTGGGGTTGAGGTGCGTGAGAAATACCAGTACAGCAGAAATACTCTGAACATTTTCCTTCAACCTGTTAATAGTATCGTGCGAGGGTTTTATTTGGCTGAGTTAAACGAAAGATTTATCAAACGCTTTGATTTCATGTGGATAAGAAAGATGTGTAGCCATCTTTGTTGGATAACAATTCGGCAAAAACATTAAAAACGTTTCGCCAAATTAGAGAATTGAACACTTTTATAAACCAGGAAATTAATTGCATTACTTCCGGAACCTCTTTCATACAAAGAAACGATGGTTGTCGGACACTGAAAGCAAAATGGGACAGTATAATATCGGAAGACTTAAAACCAGATGTCGCAACACATATAAAGAACATCGCAGAAGTGCAATATCGATGCATGCAGAACGATGTATGATTCAACATAGGAATGATTACAAAAGAAACGGAAAGGTCTGTGTTCAATATTGGAACAGAGATGGCAGAGAAAGAAGATGAAGAAGCATTGCATTATTACGTGATATTTTAGAAATTAGCAACGTTATCGATAGGGATATCAATAAATTAGAAAATAAAGTAAACACACACGCACCTATAGGTAAGCAATTGTCTTGTATAAAGGGCTAAGCTGAAGGAACTAACTATTTTACGTATTATATATGATCATATTTTTAACAAGAATAATACCTACAATAAACAATTTTTTGGCTGTGTAGTTTTAGTACAGAAGAATAGTTTAGAATACAAAGGTATCTGACTTGAGGAGGGCCCCTCGGAGATGTGAGACCCTCCCCCTTGGTAATTTAGAGGCATTGCGTGCCGTACAATATTTCAAACGTTTGTTTTCTCACAGCCATTGCACCGACTTTATGCCCTTCATAATTCTCCATTTGCGACCATCTTTATGGCAAAGATATCATTAGGAGAGAACTAAAGGGGCTTTCACGGTGTCTGCGCAATCAGGTGGAAACTCTCGAGAAAAGAGTGTGAATTTTTTACAAGAATGTTAGATTTATTCCATAAAAATCTGATAAAACTACAGTAATTTATTATTTTTATTTGGTTTAGCTTGAGAAATAATATGTAATTGCATTTAAAATAATGCTTACGAGGTGTTTGACGATTTTGATACGCTTTACTAAATAAATAGTTTTTACTGCTGAAAAATTAAAAGTTATAAAAACAAATAAACAAAATCTATAAAATATTAGCGGCATTGTGTTGCAAAATTACGTTCGAACAAAAATTCTTATTTAAAAAAATTTAGGGGGAAAATGGGAATTAATAAGACAGAAAAGAAAAGTTGATTTTTTATTTCTCTACGGAGATGAAGTACCGTTTTTTCAAATTCGGGAATATGGATATTCAAGCCTTTACAGGGCTTGATACCCGTTTTTCGGATTTCATATAACCTGAAACTAATAATTCTGTGTTGATTTAATATTATGTTAGAAACGTAAAAAAAAACTTTTCTTTTAAAGTATTTTGTTATATCAACGAGAAGACACAAGATTCACTTTCAATATTGCGACTGTATCGTAAATGTGCAAATCAATCAGACGTAATATCTACTCCTCAAGCGAGGTGTTTCCAATAATTTACACCGCAGTATTTAGGTTCAAGCTTCTGGCTTCCTGGTGGCTTCATACCACCACAATACGTACAACACGTAGTTGTGGCTAAAGTTGCTCCACTTCTATCCTTGTACCTTACACTTATATCTCTGTACCTTACTTACTTCCATCTCTTCCCACCCCTTACTCTAGCTAACCTAACAACTCACCACAAAGTAGAAAATATTAAAACATATAATATTAAACCGATTTTAGATAGTGTTCATAACGTTTATTTTTTTACGTGAGAACGTCCCGTTTAGTGATTACGCCTTTTTTAAAAGAACCTTTTTCCATTGCCTTTCTTATATTTTAGTCAACAAATAAAATTAAATAAAACTTTTCAGTATTTAATTCGTAACTGAGACAATTAAAATGTTCCCTGCTTACTTACAAGACTTGCTTACTCTTAGGATAAATGTTTAGGCTATAAGCAGTAATATTAATAACTTATTGGCATTGTTATTTTTTTAAACTCACGTCAAATCAGATAAACATGTTAAAGTCGAGTAAATGTGGTTTTAGATTGCATTGAATTCACTTAATTAAAGTATTTTCTATAAAATAGTGTTGCTATTTTAAAACGGTGTCGAATTTTTATGGTTGTGAGATCCCGAGAAAGTCACACTTTGTGAGATTTCAAATATTCAATATTTACTCCATATTTTTTTTTTCCGGGATTACCATTACTATTGTTAAATCATTTTAAGAGAAGCCATTATGTCAAAATCACAAAATTACCAGTTCTCAACTTTCGTTCACCGTTTAAATTTAATTATATAGCTTTGATGGCTTTTATTAATTAGAAATAAGAAATAAGTAGTCAACAATGTTTTCCAAGCATTTACCCTTCTTGTTTTAACATTATCCCCCGGTATAAAATTAATGTAACCTACTCCATACAAACATATTCATATTGTCTAGACTATTATAACAATTGTATTTTTTAAAGAACATGAATAGACAAAAATTACAATCGCTAAAATTCCTAGAGTAAATATAATATTTATTTTAAACTTGGGTGGTGTGTAGGCGTTTATACTCGTATATTATATTGCTTCGGTGTTCACGATATGGAAATTTTGCTAAAAGCCACGAAATTTCATCACCTTTGAAATTTAAAAAACGGTTGAAAAAGGTTCAAAGGTATCATTTTGTTTGACAAAGGAAATATTTATCAAACCGGAAGTGTTTGCTGTTACGTTTTGTCTCTTCATCAAGAGGAAGGAGGTAGTATGGGCACGTATGTACTCGTATGTAAGTGGAAAAACGTAATGAGATTTGTAAGGCTTCCTCTCAGGCCGTAGTCAACATGAATTATATATTGAAGCCTCCCCACACACCCTTATTTCTAACTGGTGGTTTGACATCCATTGTTCTAGTTTTAATAAAATACAGAATTATAAATAAAAAAGGGAGCTTTAAATAAACGAACGTCATCGAAAAAAAATGGTTCCTTAACATTTCTTGCTGTTATTAAAATGACTATATATTATGAAATTAAAAAAATATATTTATACTGTAGTTTAGTCCGTAAAATAACATTATTAGAACACTAGAAATATTTTGATAAATTTTGTTAGGCAATGGTAATTATTTTTGCTTCGATAATATGCAGTGTCACCAAAACATTAACAGCTTTTCATATTTTACGATAATGTGGCTTTAATACCTTTAAATTATAAGGGAATTCCCGGAAAATAGGGAAAAAGTAGGGCGAGTAGAGCCACCTGCTACCCTCGTGGGCCTCCCTTAAATAACACAGCCTCTGACCATTTTCCTACCCCTAGCCTAGCAATGGCTTTCAATGGGCGATTAGAACTTTCGAATATTACTCACAAATAAGTGCAAGAGTGAACAAAAATAAAGGAAAATGTCACGCGCTAAAAAAATATCCTTAAACTTAACCTAGATCCAATTTATAAATAAGAATCGTAATTTTGTATTACCCAAGTTTTTCCTTATTATTGTTTTAATTGCTTTGTTTGTAAAAGTAATTACACAATATTATCAATTAAATACAAAAAAATATTTAAATAAAAATATTTCTATTAAATATTAAAGCGACTCAATTAATAATGACCTGACTATTATATGCTTGTTCTGACTCGGTGTTAGTCAGTAAATACGTGTTTGCTATTTACTTTACTTTGCTATTTACAATAAAGTTAGTAGTTAAAGAAGTTATATTTTGAAAACAATACCTATTTTAATCATATTCTTAATTGTGGTATTTTTTAATTACACTTCAAATAACAATGACTTCAAAGGTTCACGAAGCAGTTAACTATAATATGTGTTTATTTACAGTTTAGCGATGTTAAGACGATAAAACTTAAATAAGTTCTCAGCTTATGGGTTGAAGTGAATTGAACTTTTTTTTAATTCTTTTTATTTTATAAAATAATTATGAAGTTGTTTTTACAAAGCGCAATTTGATTTGAGAGTAAAAGATTTTAAATGTTTCGATTTTCGTGTACCAATAAATGGATATTTTATCAACAAAATTTCTAGAATCTTATTCATATGTAATTAAATAGGAAATTGAAACAAGCACTTATCTTTATTTTGATATATTTGAGTTCTTATGAAATAAATAAATATTTCAATTTTGAAGCTGCTTTCAAATTGTCGGAAATAACTATCCCAGAAAGCAGGAAACAAGTGTTGCTGGAGAGGGATTCGAACCTAGATATTCTAATCCGGAGTCCTCGAATCTATCAATAGACCACAACTACCTACCATATCTTTTAATTTTTGTTTATGTATCTTTTTTCTTAGAAATTGGGACAGTAATAAACATTTAAGGTGATATTGATTTAAATAGTACTAAATAACTTATGTAATTACTACTGTCCATGTCTGTCCCAAGCTCATGAATGGCCGTGAGTTCGATTCCCTACGAGGTAAAAAAAATCATTAAAAAATTTCATATGTAATACCTTAGACGGGCATTGCAGCGAAAGATTCAACATCTTGCTTTCATGTATCACAATACATTACACTAAGTGTCTTGGTGTACCAATGTAGTGTCTTATGCACCATTATGAAAGTAATAGTAGTAGTATTTTTAAATTTTCTAATTTAATTTGTTTGAATATAAATATGTAACAGATAAGTAAGTTCACAAAATCCATCCGTTTGTAATATATAGTAACAGATAAGTTCACGAAAATACATCCGTTTGTAATATATAGGTAACAGATAAGTTAACGAAAATCCATCCGTTTGTAATATAATATATAGGTAACAGATAAGTTCGCCAAAATCCATCCGTTTGTAATATATAGGTAACAGATAAGTTCACGAAAATCCATCCGTTTGTAATACATAGGTAACAGATAAGTTCACCAAAATCCATCCGTTTGTAATATATAGGTTACAGATAAGTTCACCAAAATCCATCCGTTTGTAATATATAGGTTACAGATAAGTTCACCAAAATCCATCCGTTTGTAATATTTATATAGGTTACAGATAAGTTCACCAAAATCCGATAACAGTATTGTGTCTAAGTACCAGTTAAGCTCTGCATCTTGGTCTCGTTCGTGCATAATGAACATTTGCCAAAACACTGTAACGTTCATTTTTAATGACGTCACAGAACCAACGGCATAATTTGTAAACTCACAAAGTGGGAGCATACGACACGGTGGCCCACCGGAATATTAAATTAAGGAACTAATGCTGTGACCGTAAATAAATAACCATGTTGGGACAAAATGCTTTTACATGCATTTTTTTATTAGAACGATTTTTTTACAGCAACGGCTAGTTTGAAAATAAATTTTTGATATCCCAACGGAGACAGAAAAACTCTGGAAACGAATGTGGATTATCTAGGCGTTTGCAGGGTTTATGACCTGTCATTGGCTGGGTCTGTCATTTGCCATATGTGGTTATCAGATGGTGGGCGGAATGGGGAATGTTGTAATACATCAAGTGGCCACTTAACCCAGTCAATGACAGGTCATAAGCCCTGTAAACGCCTAGATAATCCACATTCGTTTCCAGAGTTTTTATGTCTCTGTTGGGATATCAATAATATCTGATATTAGCCCAGCATGGGTATAATCCAGTAATTTGTCTACAAGTATTTGTACACATTCAAAATTTTGTTAAAAAAAAATTGTTTGAAATTTTCAACATATAAATACGAGGACTTAAATTGAGATGGGAATAAAAAACCTTATTTTATTTTCATTATTAATTAATTATAAGTAGCGGTGGTGATTGAAATTATAGGGGTCTTTTCTCAATATAAGGAAATAAAAATATTGAGAAAAATATATCTGTGTAATGATTTTATGGAACACTTATCTTGATAGATATAATAGGCAGGATCTCTTATAAGCGTAAAATGATCACCCCGTGCTCTAATGAAGTTAATGCCGCAGAAGAGTATTTGTAGTAGACGGTATTTTATGTATTATATTACAATAATATCATGGTCACCCTATCAATACATCGCGATGACGTCACTCCGTTTCTGGAATACGAGTCCCTATATGAATTCTGTGCAGGAATTTCAACAAAAGGGATATTACTCCGCTTTAAGCTGGTCTCTCAATCGTCATAGCGTGTCAGGGGGTAAACGTGGTCTGAAGACCATCAAATGTTCTTTAATCTCTTTTTAATACCTGTCGCGCTATTCTCGATATTTTTCACGAGGCTATCGCGGAGTTATCATAATATGAACTTGAATAAATGAAAATCGTAACATTTTGGATTTTTTTTTTGCTATTTTTATAGACAGTGGATAATCAAACATTTTGCAAGCTAAATTTTATTCAAACATTACAATTTTTATAGAGAAAAGTCGACCACAAAAAAGTGATAAACGTAGAAAGCGCGTGATGACCAAAGAGTATAGAAGTACATAAATAAATAAGATTATTTTTAACAACAACATTTTGAACGTATACAAATACTTGTAGACAAATTACTGGATTATACCCATGCTGGGCTGATATCAGATATCAATAAATAAGATTATTTTTAACTTATTTTTTTACAGGTCGTAAGCTAAACACAGTTTTGTAACTGCAATTTACCGGGACAATATATCAGATATCAATAAATAAGATAATTTTTAACGTATTTTTTTACAGGTCGTAAGCTAAACACAGTTTTGTTACTGCAATTTACCGGGACAAAATTGTTTTTTTAATATGTTTAAATAATTGTGAACGTAAAAAGAAAACTACATAAAAAAAAAAAGATTTTCAGACAAATTATTTATAATTTATCTTAAAAGTTTTAAATACCATTTATACTCGTAAAACAAACAAATTTCTTTAACCGTAATGAAGTTTGCACATATTGGGTACATTACGTCAAAAAATAAGTCAATAACATTTTTTGGCATGTGGTATATCTTTCTTGAGTCCATCCCTTATGTCTGATGATGGTGATGACTCCCGACTCATTTCATCTTCACTTAAAAGGGTTGAAATATTCTAACTTTTTTGTTATATTTTGCATGAACGCATACAAACAATTTACAGTGTGTTGATTAGGATTGCTTAAGCAGAAGTATGTAGGTGAAATCGTATAAAATACTTAAGATTAACTTTAAGTTAAGCACCAACATGAAGCTGAAGTGGTTTGGCCTCAGCACAGCATAAAAGGGGACAATAATGGAGGCAATGGGCACTTACAGCTCAAAGACTTAAATAACCGGTTGAAATGGCGCTGATAAAAAGAGCCGCGAGCAGAAAGCTCCCAGCAACTTGTAACAATATAATGTAAAGAAAGTATTTGCGTGCAGTATTTTGATACTACGCCTGCCTACTTTAGAGTGACAGCTTTTTAGCAAGGGTTGCTATTTATGCTATGAGAGTAAGACTGTATAAGAAAATATAGCCATAAATGTAGACGTTTAAAGTGGCGCAAATATTTTTAAGAAAATATAGAAATTTTAAAGTACTATAGTTTATTTTCTTAATTTATACATAATACATAGGTACATATTATATATTTATGCAAATATTGAATGTAACTTCTTGATGATGCACAGTTGCATTTAAATATAATTAGTTTATCATTTTGGTCACAAGCCCGATACAAACAATTATACGAGATAATTATAAAAATCAGCTAACTTAAATAGCGCCATTTTTGTGAAAAATGATCTCAAGGGCGCTGTACAATCAAAAAGATAGTTTAACCTAAGCTATTAGCATAAAATTACATTTCCCGTAACTAACTTCTGGGAATTAACTGGTAAATTTACATAATATGTGGGTCCAATAAATAGCTGGTCCATATAGTCCATGTGTTTACATTTGGCTACAGTGCACAAGGTTGCGGGTTCGATTCCTGTAGGGGGTAAACATTAAACATGAAATATTTTTTTACGTGTGATTTTCAAATTAAAATGTTTCATATGTGATACCTTGGACTAAATAACTAACTACTTGACTTGTTTCATATGTAATAAACTGATCAAGATACACTGCACTTGGTGTACCAATGTAAGTGCCCTATGCTCCATCAGGTGCGGAGAGGGGAAAGTAGAAGTAGTGTAGTATATCAAGTGGCCGCTTAACAAGTCATAAGTTCTGACGACATGTCGACGGTGTCGCGACACCTAGATCTTTATTCCGTTCCGAAAAGTTCTTCAATAAAATATAAATTTCGTTAATTTTAAAGTTGAATAAATCTACAGTTATTGATCTGTAATACGAAGATGTCTGGTCAGGTGAGGTGCATCAGGTTCATAGATCGAGCTTAATGACGTAAAACAATTTTTTCAATCACAAAATTACCCCGGATAACTGTACCTGAGTACAGTCTGCGCATTATACCCCTCAATCCGTGTGTCAATAAATCATGCAGTGATTATGTGCGGTATGGTGCTTGAAGGAAGAAAGAGAAAATATGATTAAAACCAGGAGCGCATCAGTAATTTGGTAATTTAGTCTGCTCAAGTTACAGATAATATTATAGCCTACCGCTATTAAACAATTTTTAATAGTCAAGCGCCCTTGAGGTGATTTTTCACAAAAATGGCGCTATACATCATCATCATATGGAATCCACAAACTGCCTCCAGGCCAAGCAATCGGCCGCCAGCTCCCGTGCATCCTCCCAAGTCAAGTTTACGTCCCGCAGCTCTGACGCAAACTGCCGACTAATTTTCAACAGTGGACGACCAGGACGCCGGGAACCTGATGACTTGTAAAATAGGCAAGCATGGTTAAGGCTCTCGGGAGGCATACGTAGTATATGGCCTAGCCAGCCGAAACGCCTTCGTAATATAACATTCGCCTTGTGTAACATAACCTCGATGTACAAGCGGGAAACCAGTGAATCTTCATAATATTTGGAATTTTATTTTTAATTTGACCCATAGTTTTCGAGAAAATTAAGTACGAAGTTTTTTTTTCAATAATTTTTTGCAATTTTTTATGAAATATGATGTATTTAGTCAAATTAATACTATCCATAAATAAAACAAAATAAATAACCTCATTTAAATACGAATTTGTGCAATTTTACTTAATCTGCGGTACTAATGAAAGCTTTTAAGAGAAGAAATTTTAATTTTTCTATTTATATATTTTACGTTTAATTAAAAGTTACTTAAACATAAAATTATATTTGGGATCTTCTTTCCATGTATTCATAGCCTTATTTTACAACAACCTGAACCAAAGCTCAAAAACCTTCAAAAATACTTTTTACTCCCGCCAAAAAATAAACTAAAAAGAGTAAGAGGAATTTCTTAAATCCAAGTTTCACCCTGTAAATCATTAGGTACGTACTTAATATGGATGCGCGGTAAAACAGGTAATGTTATATCCATAACCATATTGTACAATATGTATATGTATGTATTACGTTCGTGTATGAACGCCAATGATAGGCGTGGTCAGTCACGGATTATATGTAAAAATAAACCTGTCAAATCCCTCGTATATTGTGAGATTACATCTAGAAATTTCTTTACCAAGTAGGTACCCCGTTTTATATCATAATGAACGAAGTGTGATTTTGACGGGTATAGGAGAGAAAAAATCTACTAACCGTTTCACAAACGATCTATAAGGCTGCTTAGTTAAGCGATCGTACTGAGTTAACGGTGCATGGTTAATGAAAACTTTTTTTTTTATTTCAACGAAACTAAACTCCAACGAATCACTTATTAGAGAGAAAAAAAGAAAAATGATTATTTCAATGAAATGTTTTGCATTTTAGAAACATGCACACAAATTATTGTTGTCAATAAATAAAATGCATGCAAGGACTTTTATTGCTTTATTTCATTGAAATTCCTACTTCATCTTCGTCCCACTGTTTTTATATCAATATTGAACGCAATTCTTTGTTTTTATAATTTATTTTATTTATTTTATTTGGAAAACCAACAGAGAACAATAACATATAAGTATACATCTTAATGATTGAAAAAAGCTCAAAATACAGGTTCTCGCAGAATGAGCGTTAACAGTAACAAAAACAAAAAATTAAATATAATATAATGTATTACACATATAAAAAATAAAAAATTACATTTTTTAATTTTTTTTTTAAAGGGGAGGGAAATGAAATGGATAGGAAGTGGAAGTTATTATTTAAGAGAGAAGTTAAGTTGATGGGTGTGTCTTTAACATATTTTTTAGTGTGGATAGTTTAGTGTTTGTGAAATCAATATAGCTAAAATCATTGTTGTGTGCTAAACAAGAACGTTAAATATAAGAATTTTTATTGTAGGCTTTATTGTTGATGGGGACACGAAACAAAGTGTAATAATAAAAATAATAAACATTTATTCCAAGCCTTGAGTTTTTAACAAGTTAGTATTTACAACGTAATAGATATAGGCTGCTAGCAAAATATTGAACGCTGTAAAATAGTTTTTTTTATCTCTCAATTTTACCACAATCTAGGGGAATTTACTTTGGCATCGTGGCAAATTCACTTAAGTAATCTTAGCACTTCAAATACTGTTTGTGAAACGGTCCGCAGTCAATTACACGTGCGATTATGATTTTTATCTTAAGACAGGTTGACAGATTTTATTGATGTATTATAATAAATTATATGTTTAAAATAAGCGGTTATATTTGACTTCTACAATACACATCACTTTAGATTACAATACAAGTAATAAGCATGGTAATTTTATAGCATTGAATTCGTCCATAATGGTAAAAAACGTTATCTGATGGCTATTGAATATGAATCCACTTGGTGTTTACGCTTCGCAAAATAATAACCGTAAAAAAGTTGTGTAAAAAACATTTAAATATTTATTAACTACTAATTTGTAAGAAATATGCCTAGAAATTTTATTTTACTATTAAAAACTACAACTTTTTGCAATAACCCTTTCAAAAATCTTTTTTTTTCCGGCGTCAATCATAACTAAGAAAGCTCCTGACGTATGTGTCAACTATAAAGCTAAGCTTTATCATCTAGATATCTTATGATAGCTTAAATTATCACAATATATTTATCTCCAAGAATTAAATTAGAAACCGATTAATTTGTTGATCTTGTAAATTTTTCATTTGAATTGTTTTATGAAAACCGAATATATTAAATAATATTCCATGTAAAAACAAACTAATTTGTTACAAAAATAGCTATTACAAATCGTCAATTGTCATTATTAGGTGTTAATTAATTTGTAACTTTAAGATCATATTCCATGAAAATACCGGAAAAAAATACACACTTAACTTTGAACGTTTGAACACTAAATTTTATAAAACTGTCAAATATTTTTTTTAATCGAAGAAACATAATTCGGTTAATTTCGGATCTATTTGAAAAACATTTAAAAATAAATAATTGTTTAATAAAAGGTTTTAAAGATCCACTACGCTATAAGAAGAGAAATAAGATGTTTATTTTCGAGACCCAACGGACATTTCAAGCGATTTAGAACGGATAGGCCTTTTGCAAAAAAGTGGCCACCTCGTGTGAGCGCGTATATGAAACGTTGAACAACTAACAACGCCCTGTTACCGAAGGCCATCCGGCGGTTTGATGGGAAAGTTCGATATGATATGACCCGAAGCCTTAATCTTGAGTTAAGTTACTTTGTTACACCATTAGACCCCTGATTGCTTCGGCCGTGTGATGGACATGCTATAATATCTATTATAATACATCACGGGTTCAAAGAGTAATTCAAAACGTATCAAGTAATAAAGAAATTGATTACAAATGGTAAATTATTAAAGTCAATCAAATGCCCGACTCGTGGTGAAGCGGTTAAGCGATGGGCTGCCATGCATGAGGTCGCGGGTTCGATTCCCGATCAAAATGAAATATTTATTTAAATGTGATTTTCACAAAAAAAATAATATATATATGTGATACCTTGGACTGGCACTGAAGCGTAAGACTGACCATCTTACCTTAATGTAACAAATGATCAAGATTCACTGCACTCGGTGTGCCAGTGCAGTACCCTATGCACCACTGGGTGCAGATTAGGGAAATAGTAGTATTAATTTATTGATCCATGACTATATAAACTTAATGATTGAATTTTGTAATGAACCTTTTTATTTATTTTTTATAAAGGTGACAAATTGCATAAGGTAGCAGTTATCACTATTGGCTACTTAATGGATGTAAATTTTTGGAATAAATCACCCCCACAAACTACTTCTATCTTACCTTTATTAAACTGTTGCCAAAAATCAGGACTTAAATTTTAAACGATTCGATTAATTTATTTACATTTGAAAATGTGACAAATTAAATTTGCAATTTTGTTAATACACAATTTAATATTTATAGTACATATTTTTTTTAAAGGTTTTTTGTAACTGACAGATATACAGACAGAATCAATTTTCGATATAAAGATTGACTAAATTATATACAGAGGTATCTCAAAGGTGTTATTATACAAGCATTATGTACCATTATTTTTAAAACTTTGGCAAATGAATACAGCTAGTAAAAAAAAGGTTTATCTGTCTTAAAATATGCTTTTATTTTCAAATTATAATAATAAAAGTAGAAATGAAATGTGTTGTTATAATTAGTTGTTTTTGAGACAAGCAAATTAATCAAATATATTTATCAAGAGGTTGACATTTATTTTACCATCCGCCATTACGTCATTGTTTTCCTCCAAAATCTCAACCATTTGACATGAAAAACATTTCGCGTTAAATATTCATTTTATTCCTCGCGCGTACAATCCGCATTATTGTCTCGTGTAAGTTACACACTGGGAGGACTGTACCCCAGGGCAAAATGAAACACTTCAAATTAGAAGATTAAAACAACCAAATGTTTACTGCCTTATAAACGGGAATGTAGAAAACAGGGCTGCGAATCGGGTGAGAACTTTCGGATCTGACTCCTACAAAACATTGACATTACCCAACATTTTTCATAAGAACTTTCAATCATTGCATTGTTATAAACACTATACGTATTTAAAACATTAATCTGTGCACAGTAATCAATTTCTAAATAATAATGTAAAGAAATGCATATTAAACAGCATTTGAACAGATACTGAATTTGCGGACATATACTAGGTTATACCTACGATTGGATTGCATAAATTATTCCTGATATTTTAACAGAAAAAAGTAACAAAGGAGAAATGCGTCAAGTGTTTTTATAATTAAAAACTTATGAAGAATTAGTTGTGTTTTAATTAAAATACAAGTGTTTTCCTAGACAAAGAAGTTCTTAAGAGAAAGAAAAATATAAGTTACAGGAAATTTATTATCCTTTCTAAGATCCTCGATTCTAATCCCCACTCTGTGACGACTTGAGTCTAACACCAGTACTCGGCAAATTTTCTCTCCCTTTGTACGACACAATGTAACCAAACTCCCCCAAGTTAAGGGAGACATATAGAAATGAGTCTGAAACGTAAAAAAATACCTCAAAAGAATTATAAACAAACAAAAAAGGTGGATTGAGACCGAGGTACAATATTCTGTGTCGCTGGGTCAAACAAAATACACAGCGAATAAAAAGTTCACAGGAAGGAAGTCACCTCGATAAAAACAAAAAAATTGATCCCAGAGCATAAAAAAAAACTCTTGTTAAAATACTTATAGCAAAAAATAATGTCAAGAATTATAACGCATCTTAATTACATGTTCCTATTGTAACTGTATGTTTATTCAAAATCTCATTTAAAAATAATACGGAAATCATCCACAATATGTATAGATATTCGTTATTTTTTATAGTGGTGCCTGAGGTAAGCTGGTTAGGTTACCACGCATAAGGTCGCAGGTTGTATTCCCGATGGGATTAATATAAAATAATCATTTAAAAGTGGGTTTTAAATAGACACATTTCAAGTGAAACCTTGGACTGGCACCGAAGCGTAAGACTGATCATATTGCCTTAAGGTAATAAATTACAAAGGTAAAATGAAAAAGATAGATGCGGAAAAAGGAAAGTCGAAGCAATTGTTAATTATGTTACTTTTTTTCACTTTTCTTGCAATTAATTAGGTGATTTTTACAATTAAAAAAAAATCTACTGTATTTAAATACAGGTAGGTACACACATTGAGTATTGTTTTACACACGGTGAATAATGTAAAACTTAAAATCAAACGCATTTTTAGTTCAACAAATAGTGCAGTTATATTTTGGTAAATTTTATAGGTATTTATAATTATTAAAGGATGCTTAATTGATTTGACTGCAGCATTCTGCATTTACAAATAAACTTATGAAAATGGTTCAATATGAAATAATCACAGAAAGTTTGCTAATTTATTTACCAGTGTCGCGTGCATTTAGCGAGGCTAAATATAAAATAGAAAATACACAGGACGGTGTTTATCATCGCGAGGAAGGGAGTAGAAATAAATGAAAAGCAAAATGGAAAACGGAAACAGCGGGAAGAAAAGCGGAAAAGGTTAATGAGTTGACTAGTACTGGAAGGGTGAGAGGGAAAATAGGAGAAAAAAAAAATTGAAATAAGTTACGAGATATCGGAGGGTGAATGCAAACACGGGTATGAAAAAACACTTGATAAATTATCTTGTTTTGAGAAAACTAACCGGTTTTTTTATAACGCAAGAGAAAAAGTGAGATAATAATAAAACATGTAAACACGTAATTATACGATAATATTTTTCATAGACTTAGTAGCGAAAATTTCTAATTTTGATATATTTTACAATTTTTATGACACGCATTCAATTTTGTAAGTTTCATAACACATAAGTGAAAATACTCAGATTTTTTCTGTTTAGCAGTTGGTACGAAATTTCAGATTTAAACTGCGTTTATTTAATGATAATTATGTTTTTACATTGGGTTCTGTTTATAAAAATGTGAATAATATTTTTGGTGTTTCAATCGTAATATTTTTCGGAATTTTGGTAAAATCTTTACTTTCAAACTCGTTTTAAAAGGGGAATATATTCAATGTCAACATTTTTGAAGTGTTACTTACTCAAGTCGGAGTCTTGAAGGAGAGAATTATTCCCTTTGTGTTTTTAGTGGGAATTTCGTTTTTACAACACAGCCAGATCTTGGTGTACTTTATATTATAATACAGGAGATTCCTTACCTGAAATAAAAGAAATTAATCAATTAGTATTTTTAATGTTTGCATAATCAATGAGATCAATCGAAATAAAAGATGTTGATGAAAATATATGAGTAAAGTGCAATCGAAAATGAGTGTTTTCCTACGAGTGAGACACGGTAAAAATACAATAAATTGAATAGCATGTGTACGCACGTGTCAGTTGCTTAATGTTCGTGATGAAGGACAATTAAATTATTTAAAAAATTAACTGCATTTCTATGAAAAAGTGTCAAGGTCTCGGTCAGTTTTAGAATGGTTTATGACGAGTATGTCATAGATGAGTAATCCTACAGGTAACGGTATGAGGGCACGAACTCCTTAACAGAGCGTGCAGTATATTTGCGTGCCGCTCTGGAGCGTGCTATTTGAGCGTGTTTTTCTTCATACCGCAAGATTCTGAAAGTTTTTTCAAACAATATTTTCATAAGTCTGTATCCACGGCAATATGGGGCCGATATTTTTCCTTGGGGCGCGCCATATTACACGAATATCCGGTCCCCGTTAGCCGAGTCTTCTCGGGAGTAACGAGGCTCTCCGGCTAACGCAATATCATCCCGACTTGAAGCCATATCAACAGTTCGTCTTTTTTATTACGCCTTGTAAAATATTTTCCGGTTAATTTAATAAGTGGTCCGGTGCGGATCGGATGAAAGGCGAAGTATATTCACGTCAGAGGGTTATTTTCATTTACGTTATTATTAGTTCTGGATGAAACGGGAATGGAAAGGAAAGAGGGGATGGTTTAACCCACGTTTATTAATGTCTACAGGGATTAGACCTACGGAGGCCCCTTTCCTCATCTAGCCCGTTTCAGCTGAGAAGACTCCGGAAGTGTACCTACACGCAGTAGATAAACTAAAAGCGCTTGTCAAGAAATCTGTCAATCTGTTTACGAAGCATTTTTAAAAAAAAAAAAAACTGATTTAAAAATACAATTTAAAATCTTAAACAAGCGAAGGAGTTATATATTTATATCGTTGCAAAATTATTTTGCTTTAAAACTACATGAAAAATAAAAATTAAATAAGTTTTTATTGAGTGATCAATTTTACTATTAGATTTAATATATTTGACGCAGAAAATAGAAGTATGGGATACTACACTAGTCGTTTATCAATAGTACCTGGCGTTTTATTTATTTATTTACGGAAAAAAATCCATTTGAAATACATAGATAAGCATAATAGGGATAACAATCAGTAAAAATAAGAGACAGAACATTAAATTGATGAAGCTAAGACAGTTATAATAAAATGTGGTTACACTCAAGACAGTATCTTATCAAGTATCTTAACTGATTATCTCAAACGCAAAACACTCAAAACACACGGTAGAAAAATACGGTATCGTTGTGGTGTGTGTTGAAAATCCCTGGAAAATATCGGATGTTAAGTTGTAAATAGAACAAATTAGTCCAATATTCATCAGCAAAGCCTTGTTTTATTACATTTTCTAATTGAAACATTGAAATGAGATATGTAAAAGCCTTATATTTAGAAAACCGTACAATTCTCCATTTAAAATTTCAAGTGAAACCTTCACTCGGAGGGAGCTTTCAAGTAAAAAGCATTCGTAATTTATACCCGGACTGCTATTATTATCAATATAAATATTATTTTCAACTGTTCTATTTTCCCATTTCTGGGGTAAATTCAAATAATAATCATCATGCGACAATCGCAATAGAACCTTTGATAAGTCGCAACGTTAGGGGATGACAATAGAATTTTTTCACAATTTTGGAAAACCGCCCTGGAAACGCAAAGGGCTGCTCACCCACATACGAAATGTATAATTCAAGAATTGAAATAACAAGATTCACGTTTTGAAAACGTTATTAGCATTCTGTGGAAGGCGGAACTTTGAAGTCAACTCGGAGAGAAATATTAAAATGAATTTAGAAAAGTGAGAACTTAGCAACACAACAGCAAACTTGTTGTAACTTTGTGGCTTTTAATCAAAACATATTGTTTTATTTTGAAAGTCTCTACATTATGATGATATTTACTTTATTAAAAAACTGCTTGGTTTTTTGCATTGTTTATTATTTAAGTATTTAGTTACTTACCAGGGGTCAGAACTTGGTGTACCATTGCAGTGCCCTATGCACCATTGGGTGCGGATACATATTATGTAACTAAATATGTATCTTGTATTAATATATAGTATATTTATTATTTATATAGTTTAAATTTCAAGCCGTCGTCGCTTTGTTACAGTATTATTTAGTGAATACATATAATTGGATGGCAGGCCCTACTATGTAAACATTTTATATATTTTTCTTAAATATTCATTTAACCTGTACATCTGTTTGTATTCGAAATAAATAAAATAAAATAAAATAAAAATAAAATATTACTACTACTACTACTCTCCCTTATCTGCACCCAATGGTAGATAGGGCACTGCATTGGTGCATCAAGTGCAGTGAATCTTGATTATTTGTCATACGAAGGCAAGATCACGCCAGTCTCAGTCCAAGGTACCACATGTGAAATATTTAATGTGAAAATAACATTTAAATTCATATTTAATATTAACCCCCACCGGGAATCGAACCCTATGTATAATCAATTTAGTATGTAGGTATATTATATTTTGCAATATTTCGCTATTTAGTAAATGACACTAAAAGCACTGTTAGCGCGCTGGGTTATCTGCATAAGGTTGCGGGTTTTATTCACGAAGGGGTCAATATAGAATATCTATTTAAATGCCGTTTTTCACATAAAACAAATTTCATATACTATACCTTCGACTGACGCTGAAGCCTGAGAAAAAATCTTTACACATTTCCCAATCTAAAATCCTAATCCAAAAGAATCTTAAATTTTTTTTTCCCATCTCTTTCACTATTTTTTGTGTTTTCTAAAAACATTTTTTTATCTGAAATAAAAATGTAATAACAAACTATTTGTTCTTTTTGAATCCCTATGAATTTTACATCAATTCTAATGATTGTGACAATGTGCCTTTGTTCTTCTGAGAATAGAATATTCCATTTTGATTCCAATTCCCCTGCCTTTGATGAGAACGTTTTGCCCTATCAGGATCCGACTGTAGGAGAAAGACTTTTTATTTTATTTGATCAAATTACAATTTCTCGTGAATTACTCTGCGATTTTGTAAATCTTTGAAAGGGAATGTTATATTATGGCCCCTATCAACACACAAATACAGAATTACATATATTGTACTCAAAACATCATTTGTAGTGTTGTACAATAATAAACCCTATGTTTAAAAAAACTAGAGATGCTTACAGTAAAGCAAAGGAAAATGTTTAAAATATATTTATATTTATTTTTTATATTTGGGAATAAAATTTCCTCCCGAATATTTGTAAAAAAATTATATGATACTCCCGGGTACTGATAGGAACTGATTTACGTATGTAACATGTTTTTAAGATGCGGAATTTATTATTCTTGTATGAGATGAAAGTATTATGTTTACTATTGTATGTAAAACTAGACATTGCCTTCAGAACGATGATGCTGTGTGGTATATTGAAATTATATGAGTGTATTCACGAGTGAAGTATCGGAGTAAAAGCTTAGTTGCATTATTAATTTAATTATGTTAGTAAAAATGATATGCCTGAGAACATATATTTGTATTGAAAGTGTTACGAACACAATTTATTCATTTATTCATATCATATTACGGTAATAAATAAATTAGTGACATGTCAGATTAGGCATATTTTATAATTTGACTGTTATTTTGGTGACTTGAATTGGTTTGGAGGGATTTTTCTTCGTTTTAACACGTAATAGGAAAATTTTTAACACTGATGATAATAATAACAGATATGATAATTTTTGTTAAGAATTATTTATTTTAATATTTTTATTCATACAAATTTGCATACCACCAACATTTCTATGTCTACCGGTTTCACCTTACCCTACTCCCCCACCCCTTCCACCCTTTCCAACTAGTAATCATTAAAACTATAAGCTTAATTATAAATCAATAACCCTTGGTGATGGCTTGGTAAAGCATGTATCTAATCAGCGTGTCGATTTTGTGTTTATGTGAATATACTATGATGAAGGCGTGTAGTGGTATTTCAGAACTAGTGGTGGCCCAGTGGCAGCGTCGCGACGCTGCCACTGGGCTGCCCACTCGTAGACTACGACGCGTCGTAGTCTACGAGTCTAGATATCCCCGGTTTGAATCCCAGCTCCACAGGGAAAATCGATAAACTGTGGTAAAATAAAAAAATGTACTTTAATTAGAATTCTAGTTTGATTTTTAGCAGTACAATAGGTACCGTTTTGTTTGATTTTGGCCCTCAGGGGACTAAGTGTTCACGAATTCACAAGACTGTTATTTCCGCAATGCCAAAACTAGGGTAGTCGAATATTCGGCTACCAATTCTCCCGGGTGAACATTACGGCCACCGATCAAATACCACCGACACATATAATTTATTCGTACACCCGCTGAATGGTGGAAATTCCTCCAAAAACCAAAGCGACCGTACCATAAATATTGTACAACTGCGTACAACTGCCACGGTAGGTGGTCGCCATTGACTATCGTAGGGAAGACTTGCGCTACAGAAAATTCTTCGCAATATTGAATGGGTAATATGATGATGTTCTTCGGAAGTTTACGTCAGATCTATGGGACGTGGGGAACGATAGGTTGGATGTAGGTAACGATAGAAAGGCACACGGAAACTGGCGCCTGATTGCTTAGCTTGGGTTTGGAATGTTATATTATAGTACATTGACGAGATGAGTGAGAAGTTGAATGATTGTGAAAGTATTGAAAAAGTTTACCAGGATAGATTGGTATGAAGTTCTATCCTCTCTGTCCACCTCTTCCGAAAAATCACGTTATGAATAGATAGTTACATTTATATTCACGATAGTAAATACACTAAAAGGCCATTTTGTATTGAATTCATTTGGTTTAAAATAGTTTAATGGTTTTTTAGTAAGTCCACCTATTTCAACGGAAAGTACGGATAGGCCCAATTTCCCCTTGCACTATAAAACTCTACTGACATACTCGCTTTTAATTTTAATGTAATAACGAAACTAGAATGCACCCATTGATAATAAATTTAGTCAACTAAAGCAGATTACAGTAGACTCAAGAGCATACGTTATTTATTTAGCCATATCATCATCCGTCATCATACCATATCCGTTCCCCAATAGGAGCATATGGTGATTCCACGAAATGCCTCCAAGCAAGCGCTCGGCCACCAGTTCCCGCGCATCCTCGCCATGACAGACGTTCCATCGTTTTCGCAGCTCGGACGCAAACTGCCGATAGATTTACAACATTGGACGTCCAGGATGCCAAAAACCCGAATTTAGCCATATACCTAATAAAAATAATCTTATTGACTAGGTAAATAACGTGTTAAATAATTGATAGTTTGTCTTTGGCATGTCGTTTTTCCATCTTAAAATAGCACGCTTTAATTCAAATTCTAAACTAACTACCTAACTCATCTAACCTATCACTTCCGTTTTCCGAGGTGGTAGCAGAGATGATAGAAACGCCACACCAACTCTGTCTGGAATTTGCTTCTCATTGCTTCCTCCACATTCATACATCTTCGCATGCACGCAGGTCGATTATTCAGACTTCAATTCTGAATTTTAAAAAAACCTTTGGAGCCTCATAGATGATTTACTTTTAAATTCTTGTCTCTGATAAATGTATTTATACAATTAATCAAGTGGTTCCTCAATGTAATTACATTAAGTTTTGATAATTACCACCAGAATGGGTCCTCTTGGACCAAATTAAATATAAATATGTACAATAGTGGTGAAATTTTCTGTTGTGTTTTACCCCTTTTTACCCACACCACCCCTTAACTACGCCGTTAAGGGGGTAGTGAGAATGTACACAGTAACAGCAACCTAAAATATCAGTCTTGGGGGTAAATCTTCCCTAAATTTCTCGGCCAAGAGGGCGAAGGGGGGGGGGTAATAAAAGGTTTGGTTTAGAAAAAAAAACCCCTTTTTTCTAAAAAA